>JARHVA010002229.1:2482500-2718725 GCA_037957365.1 Torreya grandis
AATGCCACCTATGATTACTACCCTAAACCTAACCTTACCCTTCACCTCATTCATATATACCCTCACCTAATTCACCCTTAACTACCTAAATTTACCCTAGCCTAAACCTAACCTTACCCTTCACCTCATCCACATATACCCTCACCTAATTCGCCCTCAACTACCTACATTTACCTTACCCTTCACCCATCTTTCCACTATACTTACAACTTAATTAAAACCATCAACGGTCAAGTATCAACCACCAATGGTTCTTTGTGTAACCATGTCTACACATTGATTGCTCTGATGATCACCTATAGACCATTGATGGTAGACTATTGACCATTAACGTTTGATAATGATTTCTAACAATCACTATGTAGTGACCATTGATGACACACCAAGCCCTAGAGCTTCCCTAAATTACCCAAAACATCAACCAAATCTTAAAATTTTAACCTACAGTTACACTAACTATCACCTACACTAGTTCTCACCTAATCACTACCCAACTCATACCTAATTTCCTACCTAAATCTCAAAGACCCCTTTATTTCCTACCATCTACCCCCACCCACCCACTAAAAACTATACAAACAACAAATTCAATTACACCACTAATCTCATTCTATGATCATCATTATGGTGTCACTCTCACAACCAATACCACTCACCCCTGTGCTTAGCTTCCACCTCTCTACATCCTCACTAGATCAACTCCACTCTGGCCTATAGGATTACCCAATCACCTTTCAATCAATCTCACCTAATCACCACCTTACTCAGCTAATCACAAACTTCTACCCATCACCATTTTCTCTCACACAAGCAAATTCAAATCACCATGGGTCAATTTGCAAATGAGGAATAATAATCTTCATTTGACTTTTAACCATCACCCTTTTAGGACTAACATCCAACCATCGATGATCATTATATGACCATTGATAGTTGACCCTGACTATTGATGGTTGACCCCTCTAAAATTTTTGCACAATAACTACATTTTTTTAATAACTATTCACCATAATTAACCACACCTATTTAAGATCACCTTCTCTTCCAACCCACCAACCAACCACACCACCTAGATTTGGTCATTTTGGTCTAACTTTCACACTTTTTGTGACAACTATGCTTTGGTCATTTTGACTGCTAAGACCCATTTGCCATATTTGAACAACTTGAACTTACACTACTTTTTTACACTAACAGTTTAGGTACCTCAGAGCATGACCCTTTATGGTCCCAACACCTACGACCCTTTTTGTGTCTTCCCAAGATCACATTCTACCTTGGATACCTATGAACACATTGACCTTGCCTAGGATACTTGTGTTTATGAGCATAACCATAACTACCACACCTAAATGTGGTTAATTGGTCCACTTATCACTTGTCCTTATAGTAAAAACCATGTCTTAAAAACTACCTCACTTATGATAGCTGGGTCTATGTGCAATATATGCTTTCATACTTAGTCACATTTTATGCACATGTCTGCACTTCAATTCCCAAATTTATCACCCACTTAACCACTTATCAAATCCACAACTAACTTTATTCCACCTCATCAATTCTTAGCTTGAGGGGGAACACCTCTTCCCATTTTTAAGGCATCTAATCTTCCATCAGCCTTTATTTATTTATTTTATTTCTTATCAATACAAACTACATAACAAAAAAGGGCAAAATGTAAACACTAAAAAATTACACACTATGGTTCTAAATGTCATACTGACCCCTGAATCTCCTTGGAACCATTTCTTAACCATTTACCCCATCGATCATTAGTATAAATGGCTATAATTAACCATTTTTGACTATGCCCATAATCACTGATGGTCAAGCCTTAACCATCGATGGTTAACCTTGATAGCTGATAGTTTACCCGTAACCACCTCAAGGGTTAACTTTAACTCAAACTCCAGCTTGATTTTTTATTAATAGTTATTTTATCTACCATTTTTCATCATCAATGCATATTAAACTTAAATTTAGATAGCTTGTTAGATACCTTGTTAAATTGATTATTTCACCAATCTCTTCCCTCTATATTAAGAGAGGAAGAGGAGATGAAAGGGATCAAGGATTAAGAGAACTTATTATGCAAAAGATCAAAGCTTTTTGTGCAAGTAACCTTCTTACTTTTAGAAATTAGGACAAAGATTAAAAGTGCTAATGTAACTCATTAATCAATATCCAAGGTACTATCACTCTGCCAAGATTAATTCAAAATCTAAAATAAATTTTCAGCCAACCTCAACATTCTTCAGACCAACAAAAATAAAGCTAAGTATCTATTCCTTATTAGGATTAAAAAATTAGTGTCTTTATGTCATTCCTTGCCTTACCTTCTCTTTCACCCCACTCTTCTATGTTATATCTCTACAAATTTAGACACCTCTGGACACTACCCTCCATCTCAAAACTATTAGCCAACCCAAACTCACCTTTCAGAACCTCTCCATAACCTTCCCAACCAAACTTCTTTTCCTAAGCTAGATCCCATGGTAATCATCGATGGTTTCCTAAACTACTAATAATTTGACCTTAACCACCAATGGTTTATTAATCATTGACAGTTACCCAACAAGCAATGGTTTGATCCCAACCACGAATGGTCTCTATCTATCATTTTCAACAACAAGCTAATTTGACCTATCAGACCCTAACCAAATTCCATTTTATGAGTTTCTACTTTATGATAAAGGATCACTCAATCTTCTGAACCATGTTTGATTTATTTAACATTGATATCTAATAATTTATTGGTATAATTAGTCAAAAACACTTATTTATTCCCAAGCATTTCTTGTATTTTATTTCAATATCTTCTATTATTTATGCAAGCAATTTATCTTTCATTTTTGGGACTTAATTGTTTAAAAGTGTGGATTAAAAGCCTCTAAGGAAGCTTGTGATTCTTGGATTTAGCTCACGCTAGGAAATCCACCATACTATCCAACTAACCAACCATTTATTTAGTGATTTCTTATCTATTTATCATTCCTCCCTAGATAAAGAAGAGTATCCACAATCATTTGATCAATGTGCATGCAACATATCAGGTTCTGCTAACCTCATCCTTATTTTAAGTTTAAAAACTTTTTTTCTAAAGAAAATAAGGCAAAATTTTAGTGAAATAGTAATTATAATAAAAATATGTTTAGGTGCTCTATATATATGTGAAATCCTCTATGTGTCTCTGATGTAATAGTATCACAAGTATTGGCTACCTATGAAAGGGGATTGCCTATTGCTTACCCTTTCACAAAGGATTAACCTTTATAAGTTTTATAATTAACTACAAGTGGTATAAAATTCTTTTCTTCAAGTGGATGTTCATATAGAATTTTAGAAACTATAATTACCCTATTAGTATGAATTTATTTAACACAACCATGCAATATATAAGGTACTAAATGTAATGTATTTATCCAAGGTTATCCCAATAACATATCAAAGACTCCCATGTATGGTATAACTAATAATGTAGTGATCACATATGCTGGGCCAACTTGTGAAGGTAAGTTAATCTCACTAAGAACCTATTGTGAGGTGACACTAAATGCTCTAATTTATTTAGTCAAAGAATACAAATAATCATGTGTATAACCTAAGTGTGTAAGTAATGTCATGGTTTAAACATTATCACTTACACTGTTATCAATCATAACACTGTGTATAGGGTGGTGATCAAGGTATGATCAAATGAATAAAGAATGAATATTTGAGTCATCATCCACTATCACTATCATTAAAATTAATAGAAGATTTATAAATCATAGAAGGTGTATGGTATGTATAAGTACCAATAATCCCATCTAATGGGTACCCATAATGTGGAGGAGGAGGATGTGCATTATATGACATTTTTACTTTTTATTCCTTATTACAATGGTATTGCAAAGGGTTGTTAAATATATTTTGATTTTGGTGATTATCAGGTTGTGAACCTAATTCCTTTGGAGGATCATCAAATGTATTTTTTTGGTCATCAATAAGGTCTTAGATATTATGCTTCAAGGTAAAACATCTGTTCATAGATTGCCTAGGGCCTTGGTGATAGTCACAATAAGCATTTGAATCGCATCTTTTAGGTAGAGGTTGACTCATATCAACATATATACGATAGAGAGTTATGAGGTGACACTCCATAAGCTTTAGAGGTAATGAAGCTAGAGACTCAAGTAAGCATGCAAATTATCTCCTTGGTGCATTAGATAAGGCAAGATGATTAGGTTGTTATGACACTACATTAGCCATACTATTTGGTTCTTTTTTAGGTTTTATGGGTTTCAAATTATAACTTATTTTGATAGTAAACTTGGTATTTTATGTAGTCGGTGTGTTTGATACATACTTAAGTTTGTTCAATGAGATAAGTTCATTTCATGATTGTGAACAATATGGCATAAGTCATCAAAATATTTTAACTTTTTAAAAACAATGGAATCATGTAATTAGGAAAATAAAATTTGGCTGAATATGTCTTGAATCTCTTTATCTACCATTAGATTAGTCATTTTAGCCAATGTTGTCATGTATCTTAAGACATATTCATTAATAGGTTAACTGGTTCCTTGTTTGATTTTTGTAATTTGAGCATAGGAAACCTTTTTGATAATGTTGATAGAGAAGTGTACCAAAACTTGATTTGTAATATATTTGAATGATTTTATTGATTGTATTAGTAAGTCATAAAACCAGCTTAGAGCATAGTCCTTAAGGCTCCTCAAAAATAGTTTAGTCAAAAGTTTATCATTGGAGGCATAATTAAGGCATGTCACATATAAATATTGAAGATGTTGTTCGTGATCACCCTTGCCATCATAAAATGTGAAATTAGTTAAAAAAAGCTAGTTTGAAAGGGGTACGAATATATTTCAAGTGTAATAGGAATATGCAATACCTCTTTTGAATCAATAACATAAGGTGATTTAGTATAATTTTGTTCAATATTTATAACCTTAGATTGTAAAAGTTTTATAGTTTGGATAAGATCTTTCAAATCTTGATCACTACAGTTTGAAGTTTAAGAAGTCACTAAGGGAGGTGTACCCATAGTTTGAGTTGATATAGGCATTGAAACCTATAATTGGGTTGAAGTGTTGGTGTTTCCCATGTAAGATATTGTAATAGTAGGATTTGTTTCAAGTAACAATGACATAAATACATAAACCATTCCCCCATTATAAGTATGAAATGAAGATGTGATTAAGGGTAAAGTTATTAGTATGGAATTATTTACAGTACCACTTAAGGATTCATCATCACTAGGTAAAAATGCCTTAATCTTAACATGTTTTCTAATTTCATGTCTTGTAACATATAAAAATTCATCCATTAGGCTCTTGTTATTAAGATGAGTGACTAATGATACTTTATCTTCCATTTGAAAATGAGTCTTTTAAGTAATATTTTCCATTTTTCACCAAATATTTAACCCTAAATTGAGATGGATCGAAATAGTATAGGGTTAAGAATATAGAAGTGAATAAGCACAAGGGTGATAAACATATCTATAGTTAACCAATTAATTTATAAACTTAGATAAATAATATTCTTAATTTAAATGTTGAGATATGCTAAAAATAGTAAATACAACTATCAATTGGTATTACAATAAATGAAAATAAAGAGTACTTATTTTACTATGTGCATGTAGATCTAATATGGAACATAATATAATTAGACTAAATCTAGATTCTAGATCAATCTTTAAATTCTAGAAAATTACACTCTATAGCCTCAAATGCTTACATTAGATTTAGATGGTTGCATCGATGCACCTGTCTAAATTAGATGAAATTATCCACTAAAGAATAGTGATTGGATATGGGTGTAACCACTTATAAAATTTTATGTTTTATATCACCTTTTATATGGTGTGTTTAAATCTCACACACAAGTTATCACTCTTTTCCAAATGATCAAAACCCTAGCTTCCTCACCCTTGGAGTGATTATGGAAAAATGGGTTAGTGGGAACATGATGTCGAGCTACCCTATCTATCAATGGGCACTACCTACATAGATAATACTCTAAAGAGGGCCTCTAACATATGTAGTTAACCCCTATGTGTTGGCTTATGTGTGCATAAGGATGTAATGTGTGATAAAAAAGTACACAGAGTGACCTAGCTTGTAACTTAGAAAATATGGCTCATGGAATGCTCTTTCAATACTTTAGACCTATGTTATTACTACTCCTATGACTAATATGATATAAGAATAAATATGGTATATTTTCTCACTTGAATGCTTGATTTAATGCTTTTGGTAAGTTAACTTGTGATTTGTTAGGTATTTTTCTAGGCCAGGAATGAATGAGAATTGATCATGCATATATAACAATCCTTTTAGAAAATATCTTACATTAAAGCATTTAGGTTGACCATAAAGATACATTAAAATTACAAATTTTATGACTTTAGGGCACTAAACACTTAGTTTGACACATGACACTTATGTCGACATAGGCATTTGGCTAAGACACAAGTATCTGAGAAGTTGGAAAATAAACACAAGTCTAAAACTTATAGAGGATGATAATAAGTAGGTTTATATAATTTTACATAATATATAAGGCCTAGTCATTAGAATAACATATGGTTAGACTAAGATATAAGAGATATACAAAAGAGATAGTGGATGTGAACCTTTCAACAATAGAAAAGACTAGGAACTAAAGGATATAACCATGCAAATTACTTTCTAAGTATACCAGACTGAGGTGCTATATAATACTGATTTATTATCTACACAATGATAGCAACTTAGAGGGCAATGATAGTTTTAATGAGTCCATATGACTATGTTCCAAATAGATCTCCAATTACAACCTATAAGTGTATCTTATGATACTTATTACATTCCTATTAGTCACATGGTTTATCTAATAAATGTTGTAGGGAATCTTCAAAATTAGGTTTCAATTCTCAATTTACAAGTATTCTCATGTCATGAAAATATTAATGATAATATTATAGAAGATCAACCTCTTACAAGAAATATTTTTTAATATCATTACCCAACTAAATTTTTCATATCTACACTCCCTTTATTTGATGGTCAAGATGACCCTTCCACCCACTTGACTTGGCTAAAATGGACACTTATTACTGAAGGCTTTTCATGGAAGTTTAATAAGAACAGCTAGTGATTGATTTTATAGTCTCTTAAATGGTTCCTTACCCACTTTTAGAAAGATATAGAATGTATTCCTATCATATTTTCAAAATAAATATGTACCTATATTCACATTATAACATTTTCAAGGCTTAAAATAACTAGCTGATGAGTCTATTTAGGATTATGATATATAATTTATGAATGCATTATATTTTATGACATATCGACCCTTCGATTTGGAAATACAATTAATTTTAATAGAGGTATCCTTTATCCACTTAAGAAAATGTCATTATATAATACTTATAATTAATTTTATCACTTATATATGTATGTGCACAAGTATGCATGTGAGTCAGTGAAAAAAAAATGACATTAACCATCGATTCACTACAAGGCAAAAGTTTTGTAAATTATTATTACCAAATGAAATAATCAACTTAAGAGGTTAAAAACTAATCCCCAAAACCTTCTCCTAAACCAACATTTCATATCAAGGAACCAACAATAAAAGTACTACATAAAGGAAAGGAATCAACATATAATATACCTCTTATAATTAGAGCATTTATTTATACTAAGAGAAAACCACTTTAGTTTGATTGCACTTAGGATCAACCACATGAGATATTAAATGAATTATTGAATAATAAGATGGTTACTTTTCCTCAAAATTACTATCATCCATTGCACAAATTTGAAAAGATCAAAGGACAACCCTTTTGCACTTATGATGGTATCAAGGGAAATCGTAATAGTAATTATTATACTTTATGACATAAGCTTGTAAAACTAAAAGATAGAGGAGTTATAAAATTTAATAATAAGCCAACAAGGTCTCCTCCCACTTCTCCCAAAGGTTATTATTAGAGGACTAAAACTTCCCATGACACTCCTCGCAAGTAACAAATGTCTATCAGCCTTTACAGAAACAAACCATTAGAATAAGTCCTCCTAGTACCCACTCTACAATGATTGATATTTCCTACACTAGTCCTATAAAGGAAAAATTGGTTGATCAATAGCCTACTTGAGATGTACTTGAGGGAAACATAGATCAAAATATTGTAAAATTCAATCATACATCAACTCCTATGTTTTCAACACAACAAGAATGGATACCAAAAGTAAATAAAAAAATAGAGTCAAGCATTTTTATTTTTTAACTAGGTTCTATGGTTTATGATGATTGCCTTAAATTTTAATTAACTCAACTCAATTTTTTATATAAAAGTACTTAACTAGAAAACATCACATTTAAAACATATCACATGAGACAAAAATAAAAATCACTTAAATAAATATAATAAAATCATACATGTGTGATCAAATGCCATGAAATTTTTTATTGTATATATACCAAAATAACAAAATGTTCATATGAAAAATAAAAAAAAGGCCTCTTGGATAATATAATAACAACCAAAAAGACACTATTTGAAACTAGTTTTTTCCTGCCTGGTGGGCCCCCTAAGTGCGACAGGTGGGACCACGGATCCAATGGAGGTCACTGTGAGTAGTAGTACCTCTAAGGATCTATCTAAGAATCTATTAGGGGATAGTCCATCCAATGGATGGAAGAAGGCACTCATAGGTGAAAAGACGTGTCCATCAAAAGGCATGTCGAGCCTCCCTGTTCTTTTGAAGGGCAAGGCGTTGAGTATCCCAGATGATCTGTTGGAGGAAATAGTGGCATCCATGGACCTTACGCTAGTTGGTAAGTTTTTTTCTTTCTGTCCTAATATCAAAATGCTTATAAGATGGATTCTGTCTAGGTGGAAAGTCAAAGTTAGTGTTTCAATCAAAGCCATGGCTAGAGGTCTATTCCTTTTTAGATTTATGAACAGGGAGGACATGATCGCTACCCTTGCTGGAGGTCCCTAGCTGTTTGGACCACATTCTCTAGCCTTACGCTCATGGAAACTAGGTTTTTATCCTAACTCAGACCTCAATAAGACAACACCTGCTTGGGTAAGATTACCAGGATTCCCTTTGGAATTCTGGGATGAAAAAATCTTCACAGCCATTGGCAATTCTATTGGTCAATATGTCACCTCAGATCATATAACCAGAACTTAGTCCAGATGTGTGTTTGCTAGACTTTATGTTAATGTTGAAATAAATAAGACTCTCCCTATGTCCATTGAGCTTAACTCTAAATATGGAACCTAGACTCAGCCAATTACTGATGAGAATGCTACCACTTTATGTCAAATATGTAAGAGGAAGGGACATCTAATGACACAATGCAAAGTGAACCAAAGGGGGATGAAAGAGGATTCCTAGAATGTAAAGGAGGAGCAAGTGAACAACAAGAAGGAAATAGAGAATAATGTGGAAATTCCTGACAATACAGGAAAATGAGAGGAGGGGAAGGGAAAGGAGGCTACCCCTAGTAGTGAAGGTGAAGTTGTCCCAAAGAAAAATATAGGATTAGATGATAGTCAAAAGGCTACAGAAGAAGGAGAGGAGGAGAACAAAAAGAAGAATATCATCAATAGTAAGGGAAAAGAGGTCCCAAAGGAGAATATAGGATCTGACGACAGTCACAATGCCACATTTAACACAGTCTGCACTTTAGAAAAATAGACTAATATGTTTAAGGAAGGGGTAGGAAGGGACCTTTTGCTAAAGGAAGTCAATGAAGATGACATAGTTTCAAGGATTGGAAAGGAAGAAGTAACACCTGAAAGTCACACTCAACAAGTACCAGATCCACAGTCAAATACAAACTTTTTCTGTGATCTGGAAGATGGAGGCCAGGTAGGAAACTACTTGGTAACAGGGGTAGTAGGACAAGATGGCAGAAATGAATAGGAAGATTGGGTTACCCCAAAGAAAAAGATCTAGAAAGGTAAAAAATATGCAGATGTTGGTACTGAGCCCAAACAAGGGAGGCCAACCCTAAGGAAAACAAGACAAAGAGAGATTGCTAGGGAGATTGCCAGTGGAAAATAGAAAACACTAGAGTCCCAACCCTCCAAACTCTCTAATTAAGAATATTATCATGGAATTTGAGGGGCTTTAATAGTCCCTCAAAGTAGTTTAAGGTTAAAAACTACATTTTAGATAATAAACTAGATATTCTATTACTCTAAGAAGTTAAGATGAAAGAGGAGAATTTTGCAAAAATTACTGACTATATATGGCCTAAGGCAGCTTTTTGTATTAGTCCTATTGAAGGGGCTTAAGGAGGGATTGTCACTATGTGGAATAGTGCTAAAATCCAAGGATCTCTTATGGCCCATCATAAGCACTTTTTGATTACCAATTTTTCCATGAATTCCTTGAACTAGATGTTGGTAAATGTTTATGCACCGAATAACAGAGCTTTGAGATAGAAATTATGGATAGATTTGAGTAGCTACAGGAATAATCCTCAAAATTATAAATGGATGTTAGCCAAAGATTTTAACACACCTTTATACCCTTCCAAAAAATAGGGTGGAATTATTGATTACTCGGACAACATGTTCAACTTTGCTGAATTCATCAATGATTGGGGATTATTAGACATAGAACTACAGAACCAAAATTTTACTTGTACAAATAAAAGAAGAGGAGATCAAATGATTTAGGTTAAATTAGATAGATTTTTGATATCAAACAACTGGAATGATTATCAGAATATGCAGGCGTAGGCTCTACCCAGAACCATGTCTAACCACTGCCCGATTATCCTCAATTGGAGAGATCAGGGACATCACAGACCTCCTCCATTCCATTTTTAAAGCTATGTGGATTAAACACAAAGGTTTTAGACAAATGGTGGATTAATGGTGGAATATTCCCATTCAAGGTACTCCCATGTTTAGAATAGTCAAGAAACTCTAGCACATTAAACAAGAAGTTTATGGCTGGAATAGATACAGTTTTGGGTAGGTTTTCAAGTAGAAGAAAAATATAATGGGAAAACTCAAGGCTATTCAGAAACTGATTGATCAAGGGGATGAATCGGAGGGCACCTTAGAAGAAGAGAATAGTCTATCTTTAGAATGGAAGAATTTGATGGAAAGGGAATAGGTTTTCTGGAAACAAAAATCAATGGCTCAAAGAGGGTGATAGGAACACTGCTTTTTTCATCTCTCAGCTATGAAACATAGAAAAGCCAACTCAATAACTAAGCTTGTCCTAGATAATGGAGACATTATTAATGAGGATAATAAAATAGGGGAGCAAGCTAGGGTGTTCTTTTAGAATCTGCTTACGAAAGAAAACAATAATGATATAATTGATATATCTATGAGTCAATTCATTGATAAAATCCCCTATTTGATAATAGAAGAAGATAATCTAGAAATGTTAAAGCATGTATTCGATGATAAAGTACATGTTATTTTATTCTCCATGGGCACTTTTAAAGCCTCAGGTCCTAATGGCTTTCATCCTATATTCTTTTAAGAATATTGGGAGATTGTTGGAGCGGACCTCACGGCTACAGTTCATGATTTTTTTTGATCTGGAAAACTTTTGAAACAAGTCAATAATACCTTCATTGTACTTGTTCCTAAAAAATCTCAACCTTTACGCCTTGCTGATTTTAGACCCATTAGCTTATGCAACACTGTGTATAAGATATGTACTAAACTACTGGTTTTGAGAATTCAACCCTTACTTGACAAAATTATTTCTCCTGCTCAAAAAGGTTTCATCTTGGGCATACATATTCTTGATGCTATGATCACCACACATGAGACTATCCACTCCATGGATAAGAGCAGAATCCCTGGGATAGCCCTCAAGCTTGATATATCCAAAGCTTATGATAGAGTCTCATGGACTTTTCTATTTTAAGTGATTAGAAAATTTGGGTTTAATGATGAATTGTCTTAATTATTATGGAATGTGATGTCTTCTGCTAAATTCTCAGTGTTGGTTAATGGTGTTCCTAGAGGGTTTTTCTCCTCCTCGAGAGGAATTTGTTAGGGAGACCCTCTCTCCCCATACCTATTCGTCATTATGGCTAAGGCACTGGGAAGATACATACAAGTTGATATAGTTTTAAAAAAGCTAGTAGGCATCAAACCTACCTCTTCCCTTTATCCTATGGTTATACAGTAGTTTGTGGATGATACCATCTTATTTGGTATCTCATCAGTGATTGAAGCTAGAAGATGGAAGAATATACTTAATGACTATGCCAGAGGCTTGGGACAAAGAATAAATTTCTAGAAAAGTAATGTGTACTTCTTCAACACTCCCAATGAATGTAGACATATAATCATTGATATCTTAGATTGTACTGAGGCTAGCCTACCAACTACCTACCTAGGTCTCCCACTCTTGGTCAAAGAGGTATCTTCTAGTTTTTGGAATGGTATTGTGGAACGTACATAGAGGAAACTTCTTGGGTGGAAGGGGAAACTACTCAGTAGTGTGGGTAAGCTACAACTTCTTCAGACATCCTTGTAAGGTATTCCTACTTACTTCATGTCTCTTTTTAAAATTCCTACATATTTTGCTGAAAAGCTAAAACAGATCCAAAGGAAATTTTTATGGATGGGAGTGGAAGACAAACAGAGAATGTCTTTAGTCAGATGGGAAAAAGTGTGTCTCCCAAAATCTCATGGTGGACTTAATATAAGATCCATCAGGAAAATGAATAAAGCCCTCCTCTCAAAATTTAGTTGGAATCTAATTCACAAAACAGTGAGTGGGGGGAAATAATGTATGCCAAATACATGCATAGCATGATGATTCCAACTTTCTTCAACAGGTAGGATTACTCCAGGGGTCTGTGATATGGAATAAAATGCTAAAAAGTAGAAGTCTTCTCAAATAGGGAATTAGGTGGAAGCTTGGAAATGGCTATTAGATTAAATTCTAGGAGGATAATTGGTTAAGGGACAAGCCTCTCATCTCCTAAGGAAACTATGGAGAAATTATAGGCCTGACTACTCAGTTCTTTGGTGATAGGGTTAGTGATTATATGGAAAATAACAATGGGATAAGGAAATGGAAAAAACTTTTGGATTACTGTGTGCATAGGCCTAAGCTTATCCCAAGAATTTGAGAGATACAACAATGTGTTTAGGAGATTAGAATCCTACTCTTCCCCTGGGAGGATGAACAATACTGGTGGCCGGATAAGAATGGATCATTCTCTATCAAATCTGCCTATCATCTGCTTACACCTGAAGCTCAGAATAAAGAGGTATAGAAAAAGATTTGGAATCATAAACTCATTCCAAAGATTAACTTGTTTTGGTGGGCTACTACCCATAACAAAATCCTTACTCAGGACAACCTTCAAAAGAGGGGGTTTACTTTGGTCAACAAATGTTTTCTGTGTGGTTCTAGAGAGGAATTAGTTTCACACCTATTCATACATTGTGAGTTTACCCGAGATTTATGGGGCAAAATACTTAACAACTTTGACATTGAATGGGTTTGTAATTCTGACCTTAAAGAAGTAATTCTTAGCTGGAACTCAACCTTCACACATCCTTGGATTAAGGAACTATGGAAGCAAACTCTACCATGCTTGAGCTGGACTTTATGGAAAGAGCGAAATCACAAAATTTTTAGGGACACTGCTAGAAATGCTGCTTAGGTGTTTAACTCCTTTACTAGGACCATCTTAGAAAGTGTTACAACAATTCATATTAGTGTTGTAGAGAAACCCCTATCTAAATTTGAAAGTCAAATTACTGCCAAATGGAAGGTTTTAAACCTTATCCCTGGGCATGATAATTCCAAAATTCTTCAGAGACTTCATACTAAATGGATACCACCTAAACCCAATTGGATGAAACTCAATTTTGATGGGGCATCCAAGTTGAGTGGTAAAGCAAGTGAAAGAGGAATAATAAGAAATGAAAAAGGAGGGATGTCCGCTATCTATGCTGGTGGCATGGGTTGCCAGAGCAATAACTATGCTAAAGCTATGGCCTTACTTTGGGGATTAAAGTTAGCTATATCCATAGGAATTAGAAATTTGAATATTCAAGGAGATTTTAAGTTGATCATAGATGCTGTTAATAAAGCATCTAATGTTGGTATCCATCTAAAAGACATCATTATAGACATCCAGTTTTTTTTACAAAAGTTTTCCAAAGTTGAGATTACCCACACCTATAGAGAAGGTAACAGGGTCACTGATGCTTGTGCCAACCTTGGTTAGCAATTCTCAGGATGGAGGGTATGGTGACAAGGGGCTCATATTCCCCCAAACATTAGAGAGATCATTTAGAAGGAGATGATGGAGCATGAATGATGCACATTGATGATGAAGATAGCTTTCAAAGGTGATCCACGTGGAGAAGGCCATTGCAGATCATGGAAGCGATGGGTAATCCAGGGAATGCTGACAATGAAAACAATGAGAATCTTAAAGATCTTGTTAATTCTATAGTTATGTAGTTTCATCCTTTTTGACTCTGGTCTTTCTAGTGTTTTGTTTTGCTTCTGACTTTGTTTCTTGGCTGTGCCGTTGGTTTGGTACTGGCATCTTTTGTTTGCCAGCCTTCCTATCTTTTTTGACTGTATAGGGTTCGGCCCCTAGTTTGCCGCCTTAATTAATCAAAAACAAAATGTTCATACAAACATATCAATCATATTTAAGGACATATCCCTAGAAGTTTATGAATCATCATTGTATACATCCATGGGCCTCACACCCCTTGATATAGAGGCTCCAACATCTCACCAAGGACCATGAGAGCAAGACCACTCATGTAATTATTCCTCTAAGGCTCCTAATCGATGTAGTGTCTAATCATGCTCATGTCATAAGTCATCATATATCTCAATAAAAAACTACATGATATATTTAGCACCCATATTGGGGACATCTCACTTATCCAACCCCACACATAAGTCATCTCTATCAATTGATACTACATGGGAGGTGGCCACAATCATGATAATATGATAAAAAAGGGTTGCATATGCGCTAAAAATATCAATCACTCGTGCTACAAAACCATTTATAGTGATTTCCATTGACACATTACACATCAATGGGTGCACAAGAATATTGACCATCATAGCCCACTATCGGTTGCCTACAACCACAAAGAGCCACAAAGATACAAGTTAGGTATACACACACATATTTACATATATGTAAATATATACATAAATGTACATATATACATAAATTTACATATATGTATACATATATACACACACAGATATATATATATATATGTGTGTGTGTGTGTATATATATATATATATCATATGTATGTATGTGTATATGTATGTATGTATGTAGACATATGTGTGTGTGTGTATATGCACACACACACATAGACACATATATGTATATATACATACATACATATATATATATATATATATATATATATATATATGTACACACACACACGTATGTATGAATGCAATCTCAAAACACAAGCATATGCCAATAGTTATAAAATTTATATAATATAATTACATGCAACACATACCAGTTCTTATTTTAGATGTTATGGGCTTATTGGTGTGCTCATACCTCTACTTCCTTCACCAACATGTGATGCATATAATGCACTAGGGTAAACACTAAAAAGAAACAAAAATGGTTATCAGGCACTTGCTAACCACTATGTATACTTAATGATACATCCCACACCATCACTATCTACCAACAATACCACATGATCTGTCTCCCCAATTAAGAGTGGTGCTATATCAATAATAGTAGGAGAAACTCTCTCATTTAGACTATGACCACTCTCACTATATGATGCCTTGGTTTGGATCAGAGGGGACTCCCTGCTAAAGCCCAAATTAGAATAATACATGGCCAAATTTAAAGTGCTTATAAACATTAGAGAACTTCTCCATTAACCACATACTAACCATAACTCACCATAATTCCTACCCATCTTTGGACCAAGAACCAAATTCCATATACAAATACCACATTATTTGATCAAGAGTGATTCGATCAAGATTTGTCTGATACTCCATAGTCATGTGACCCCTATGTTATGGAAATGCTCATTGGGTTGTAAACATTTGTGTATGGTCCCACCTTGCAAGTGGTCTATTTGTTGGTAGCATAATAACAATGTGCTCATAATCCCACACACGTAGAAGAGTGACGACTCCCAAGCTACCATCATGAGTCTTCAAACAAAACTTATACAAGTCTTTATATAAATGGGCTAATATAGTGAGACTTAAATAATACTATGCACATCTCTACCTAATAGACTGAATAATGTGATACATGTGACATGATATCTCAACCTCATCACCATCTATTGTAATAAATGAAAGAAGCAAACAAAAAATAAATTTCCACAATCACAAAAAATTAGATTATATAATATCCTCCAAACAAATGGTACCATATGGCCTTAACTCAGCTTGTATGTACCTTTTGAAATATACATAATACATCTAAATATATCTGACATTATGGTCACCTAATACATAGGCCCTCTCTCATGTAATCAACAACCATAAAATTTGATACATGTTATCTAATGTAATGTTCATCTCCCATATGGGGAGCTATTAATTACAAGTATTTGCATTCCACCTCTTAGCTAATTTTATAATAAGGTGGGATTCATAGTGAATCTAGCCTAGTTGCATAGTTGGTCCAAGCCCTACCCTATCTAACACTACCTAGTCAATTGATTCTAGACCCAACTCAATCAAATTAGACAAGTTCTTACCATATCTAAGCTCACATATGTGGATGTCCTTCTAAAAAAATAGAAGGCCAATAAATAACATTAATCATCAATCCAATCAAAATCAATAAAAAAAATCTATAAATCTTAAATCTGGACACTAGTGTCAAAGTTAGATAGTATCATTAGACACTACCATCCAACTAGGATAAAAACATCTAAAGTATGATGGTAATGTCCAATTTACTAATAATAGTGTCTGGCAAAATATTTCATGTCCAAAATGAGGTCTAAAGTCTAAATTTTTTCAAAAAACAAAAACATGATAAAATTTCACAATTTTCACTTACCAACTCATCAACACCCTAACCATCAAGGGAAATTTTCAAGAGATTGAATCACATAGGACACACATCTCTCCCTTGAGGCATTTTAGAAAAACTAGATCAAAATCTCAATTATTTAAAATGAAAATGAAATGAAAACAAAATTTTAAAATCACTATATATAGCAGTTGATTTTTACCTTCGTCGTGCATACCCATGAACTTCAAATTGTAATATCTTGAGCCTAGTACATCCAAATCATGAACCAAAAGTTACGTTGGAGCCCACACAAAGAGATATTTTTTGCTAGTCACTATTTACAATATAAAAAATCACATATTCTTAGCTATAATCAAAGATATGATAAAATTTTAACAAGATAAATAAAAAAATTCCAAACATTGCTCTCACACATTTTCCAAGACACATTAATACTAATTTCTTGATTACTACATGATTGATACATATATGATATGGCTATCTTATCCTTTTTGATAAGGTAACCACTAGGATACATTCTTGTCATCTTAAAAATGGGAGCATATTAGTTGGGACATGTCAAATAGACATGAATCCACACATACATAATCAGAAAAATTGGCATAATTTGATACATTCATATATACACTTGGGCTAAAATATCATGCACTTGGCAAAATTTTCACAAGTTTGGTATAGAGTTTTCAAATTTGTGATAGAAATTACACATAGTTTTCGTAGGTTTGGCACAAAGTTTTTCATATTTGTGGTAAATAATATTCATAGTAACAAAATCTGGGTACATATGCCATGCACATGTACTTTAGTTGACATAATTACAATATATAATTTTATAGAGAAAAGGTTACCTTTCAATAGAAACTTCAACTTGACACACATTTCAAATCCACCAAATTATAGATATACAAATTATACATCACTTACAATAGATATGATGGTGACACAAACATAGTTTATTCCTTCTCTCATTTACACATTGATGCACCAACCTTATCAAGATGCACCAGTTAAACCTTTATTTGTCTATAGTAGTGTTTTCCCTTGAGTAGTTCAATCGAGATTCAACACACTTGATGGAATTGAAACTAATTCTGCTTATATTTTTATATGGTTAATGTTGACCTAATTTTGGATCTTCAGGCCAAAATTAGTCACCCCTTATCTGAAAACTTAGCCACCTAAGTCTATATTTTTGGTCAAGTCCATTATGTAGGAAGTGTTCTATATAAGCCACAACAAATTTACAAGTATAATTCTTTTGGAAGGTTTGTTTTGTTCTTTTTATAAGTTTTAATTCTTTTGAAAGTCTTATTTTTGGGTTTTTATTTAAGTGTCAGAATTCTTTTAGATAAATTGTTTGAAGTAATTTTCCTGAAGGGTTATTTTTAGGACTTTTCATTCAATGGAATTCTTTCAAAAAAATTATCCGAGGCAAATTTTTCAAAGGGTATGTTACAATTTTTCTGAAGGGTATCTTTTGTTGGGAAAAGGTCCACTTCAATTTTTCTAAAGGATCATTTATAGCTTTCCTGAAGGGTATTTTATTTGGAAAGTGGACACTTACAAATCTTCTAAATGGTCACTTTCATTCTTCTGAATGGTCACTTGAATTTTTTATGAAGGGGCACTTGCATTTTTTCTAAAGGGGCACTTGAATTTTCAAAGGATCATTTCATTTTTATAAAAGGTACTTCTTAAAAAGTTTGAAGGATAACTACAATTTTTTTGAAAGACACATTTTTCTGAAGAGTACATGGTACCTTACACCTTTTCTGAAGGGACATTTTAAACAAGCTGAAGGGTAATTTCATTTTTATAGAGGGCACTTAGAAAAAAATCCAAAAGAATTCTTTCAGGAAAATTGTCTACAAAAATTATCCAATCAAAAGCCTGAAGGAATTCTTTCGATGAAATTGACCAAAAAGAAATTTTGAAGGGACACTTGAAAATTGCCGAAGGGTCATTCCAGAGTTTTGAAGATCCACTTACAAAAATCCAAAGGGCCAAATTGATATTCTGAAGGGATTGTTTGGGAGAATTATCCACAAGAAAAGATATCTGAGGAGTAGATTTCCTTTAGGAAAAAAGGTCAAAAGAAATTTCCTGATAAAAAAGTCCAAAGATGAATGGCCACAAATAAATCATCTAAAAGAAATACCTGAAAGGTGACGACCCATAGAGCATCAATTTAAAACTACATTAACTATCCATTAGAGTCAAAGAATTTTGGTAGGAACTTAAAGACAAATGTGAAAATGACAAATGGTAAGATCTTGAGCATCTGGTACATAACAAGCATAAATAGGTAGGTTAACAGTTCAATTTGTTGTACCATTACACAACTTGATGAGTAAATAAAGATTAGCTAGCATCAAAATGAAACTCCAATAGATGGACCTATCTATAGAAAAATGCAATTCAAAATACCTTGATTCTATTGATGTAACCATGGGGAAAGCATCTTACAGAATGTAACGTAATTGTTTCTATTCTCAGGGTGACACATGTCCAAGTGACCCTTGAACTCCCTTTGCTTGATCACTCTCTCAAAGGCTATATATTCATTCTCTTGGTTTAGTTAGGAGCCTCCACTAGTTATTGGAAAAACTCTAGCTAGATTTGTACTTGAAGAACTCTTGAAGAAATATACAAGTGATTTTTCCATTCACACATTGTACTATTGAGTATAAGTTTGAATCTTGTTGATAATGACTAGTGAAAGAGTTACTTTTCTAGCATGTCAATCTATGGTCACTTACCATTGTGAAAAAGGGATGTTGTTTGAGGTCTCTGTTAGTATTCTTTACTAAGTATATAAGAGTCTTATAAGTGGTATATATTTATTCTCTTTATTAAATGATTCATCACCCTCATAAGTGTCAAGTACCTTGTTGAATATAAATTATGAAATACTGATGCAACAATGTCTTTTTGTTGTGAGTTTGTGTGAAACATCCTTGTTTACCTTTAAGTAGTGGATTTTTAGTCAAATAAGAGGACAATACATATTGGTGCATCACCATTTTATTTTCTTAGTTATTTTCCTTACCCCTTTTCATACACAATTGACATATTAGAGAGAGTTTTAAAGGTGCATCAAGGGGAACTAACCCCTAATCTAGAGATTCATCTCAGCAAAATCATCACCCATGGCAAGAAAGATGATTCCATTTTGTTGCTTGGATGAGAAGAGTTGAACATCTCCTCAAGGGTGCAAATCCAAGCATCAACATTTTTGGCATGCCTGATGGGATCTCTCAGTCATAAGAAGATTGTTCAAGATTGGTATTGGTCTTGACATTATTGAAGATTGAAAAAAACATATACATTCAGTACCTGGTGACTCCATTAAATAATTCAAGTCTTTGGTTGATGATTAGTCCTATTTTCCATGCCAAAGGTGACCACTAGGTCTGCTATTAAAGGTGTACCCTTTGATTTTGTGGAGTTACCTCCATATTCCACCAAAAGGTTCAAGTTTGTCAATACTCATCCTTACAAAAGAGATTTTATGTTTAAATCTTCCAAGTTTGTGTTACATTTCATTCCTAACATCCATAGTGATCATTCCAAAATGACTAGAAGACAACCTTTTGTGCCTTTTATCGGGGCATCTCCCTTACATCTTGCCTAATATGATCAAATTCCTAGAGCTGCCCTCAAAAGTGTCCCATATTTTAGTGGAGATGGTCTAATTACTGCCATTGATCACATAAGGAATATAATTTTTTTTTGTAATATCCATAATATTACCCAAGAAAATGTAGCTATTAGGTTGTTAGCCTTGTCTTTCAAAGGAAAAGTTTTGGATTGGTATGGGACCCTACCTATAAATTCTATTGGCTCATGGGATGAGTTGGGGACTCTATTGACTGATAGGTTTGGGTAAAAGAGTGATCACGTATCTCTAGCTAAGTAATTGACCACAATAAAGAGGGTACCATATAATTCATGCAAGATTTTAATACTAAGTTCCAAAAAACTTGGGATAGAATCCAATTCTTGTGAGGCCAACTCCAAACTATACATTTTTGTACTATTTGAAAGCATTAAATAGTGACATTGCCATGATGATTCAATATATGGGTGGAAACACACTACTTTACACCTATGAAGTAACCATAAATGCTAAGAATTGTCTTGTCTAAGTAGGAAAGATATCTCCTAGACCTCCAATGCCACTATTCCTTGATTTGCATTATCTTAGTCAAAGTGCATTGCCCACTTTAGCTCCTTTGCTTGGTTAACAAAAGGTCTGCCATTGCCCCTACCAATGAAATACATGAAGTCAAAAGTTTTCTCTAAAGTGTTACTAATGAGCTGGTTGATCTTAAAAGGGAACAAGCCCAAGGTTATAGGCCATATCAATCTTACAATCAGTTTGGACAAATAAATAGACCACCTTTTCAAAGTAATGCACAAGAACAAGACCAAATCACCCATGTCAAGCCTTATCAAAGATATAATCCTAACACTCCCTCATCCTCTAAATTTATTGCCCCTACTCAAAATAATTTGATCTAAGAACAACACAACTATCCACCTTTTGAAAATGGTCAAGAATAAGTGACTTATGCAAATGATATGCAAAATCAAGGCATGACTACACAAGGTGATCAAACATCTCAATTTTCAAATTTTGAGATGCCAATACAATTCAAGATGGAAATTATATAGGTTTAGTTTGATTCCACTCTGATGAATCATTTGGAGGGTGAGTTTTATGCCATCAATTACATGGGTAATACAAACAATTAGAATACTAGTGTTGCCTCTAATATTAGGTCTAAAAGGAGGGCTGTTGATGAAGCTTTGGGAGCCAATCAAGGACTTGTTGTGACTCCTACATCATATCTTATAGTAAGTTGGTCTAATACAACTCCTAAACTATAAAAAAATCAAAGGATTCCAAATTTTATGCTAGCTACTACAACTTTGCCTACACAAGCTACATCACAAGGTGCCAATGTTCATAAAGAGAACCCCATGTTAAGGAATCCTTCCTTCAATGTGGTAGACCAGATGAAGAAGTTCCATATGAAAATCTCATTTTGGGATTCTCTAACATTACTAGGGTAGAAAGATATACTCCAAAAAGAATGCCATGGATTGGGTAAACACGGTGGCCCATCTATAACTGATAATGTGGTTTTGGTCAATGGAACTCAATCTATAGATGGTCAAGTGAAGAAAGATGAGAAGACTCCTTTTTACCTATCCATAATTATTGGTGATTTCTTGGTTCATAATTTCATCATAGACAGTGGATCAAGCACATTAGTTATGCCTAAATGCATAGCAGATAAGCTTGGCCTCAAATACAAGCTAATGACTAAAGGAGTTTTATAATTGGATGGATCACCAGCTAAGACTTTGTGGGTAGTGAAAGGTTTGAATTTTACCCTTAATGCTTGTCATAATTTTTCAATTCCCTATGATGTGGTAGTAGTAGATTTACCTCCCTATTTTGGTCTTTGCTTGTCAAGGGACTTTACATCCAAGATAGGTGGATATTTGGTAGCTAATTGGTCATACATGGTGTTTATAACAATATATGGCACTAAGGTGAAGATTGAGTTAGAACCCATTCATAAATATCACTTTCAATTTCAAACTATAAAAACTAGCTATTGGAGTCAAAGAATTTTGGTGGGAACATAAAGACAAATGTGGAAATGAAAAATGATAGGATCTTAAGCATTTGGTGCACAACAGACATAAATAGGTAGGTCAACAGTTCAAGTTGTTGTACCATTAAATAGTTTGATGAGTTAGTAAAGGGCAACTAGCATCAAAATGAAACTCCAACAGATGGACCTATCTATAGAAAAATGTAGTTCAAAATATATTGATTCCATTGATGTAACCATGGGGAAAGCATCTTATAGAATGTAATGTAACTTTTTATATTCTTAGGGTGACACATGTCCAAGTGACCCTTGAGCTCCTTTTGCTTGACCTCTCTCAAAGGCTATATATATACATTCTCTTGGTCCAGTTGGGAGCCTCTGCTAGTTATTGGAAAAACTCTAGCCAAATTTCTACTTGAAGAACTCTTGAATAAATATACAAGTGATTTCACCATTCACACATTATACTATTGAGTATAGGTTTGAATCTTGTTGATAATGACTAGTGAAAGAGTTAATTTTATAGCATGTCAATCTATGGTCACTTACCAATGTGCAAAAGGGATGTTATTGTAGGTCTCTATTAGTATTATTTACAAAGTGTATAAGAGTCTTAGAAGTGGTATATGTTTATTCTCTTCATGGAATCATTCATCATTCTCCTAAGTGTCAAGTACCTTCCTGAATCTAACTTATGAAATATAGATGCAAAAATGTCTTTTTGTTGTGAGTTTATGTGAAACATCCTTGTTTACCTTTACGTAATGGATTTTCAGTCAAATAGGGGGATAATACATATTGGTGCATCACCATTTTATTTTCTTAGTTGTTTTCCTTACCCCTTCTCATACATAATTGATAGATTAGAGAGAGTTTTAAAGGTGCATCAAGGGGAGCTAGCCCCTAATCTATAGATTCATCTCAATAAAATTTTCACCCATAGCAAGAGAGATGATTCCATTTTGCCTCTTGGATGAGAAGATCTGAACATCTCCTCAATGGTGCGAATCCAAGCACCAACAATTACACCATTTGACCTTTGAGAGATTGGATATATTAGATAGATTTATTGATATTATGTATTTACACTTAAGTTGTGTAGTCAAGATTCAATGCCCTTGATGAAATTGTCATTAATCCCTTTATCCCAGGTTGGGGGAATGATCATCCTCCAAATATCATTTTTTTCATAAGCATATCCAAGATGAAACACATATGACTGCTTGTGGACTCATTTATTTTTCTATCTAGAAAATGGAT
The DNA here is from genome assembly GCA_037957365.1 of Torreya grandis. NCBI lineage: Eukaryota > Viridiplantae > Streptophyta > Pinopsida > Cupressales > Taxaceae > Torreya > Torreya grandis. The sequence goes on from JARHVA010002229.1 coordinate 2,506,428, forward strand.
GAGGCCCCAAGTCCCCTTTATATATCTCCACCCTCCCCAATAAGGTCAATATTCTAGAGGCATCACTATGTAAAATATACATAGTTTTATTCTTTCTTTCTATATACTTTGATTATTACACATTTGTAGGTTATATATGATAATTATATTGTAATGTGATTTTGGTTTCAGGTGAGGAGATATAAAGTAAAGTTAGAACCATCACGAGGCCAAGGTGTGTTTACATACCCATGTATGAACTTGTTTTAACTATAGTAACTTGATTTCATGTACTTACTATATTAAAAGGGGGGATTTAAATATTAATATTTGGTATAAGCTTCATTTAATAATGTATTAAATTTTGATGTATATACTTCTTGATAGAAAATTGAGCATTTAGTGGCATGGTATTACATGAGCCTCTAAGCTTCATTTAATAATGTAATAAATTTTGATGTATATACTTCTTAATAGAAAATTGAGCATTTAGTGGCACGATATTACATGTGTCTCTTTCATGATAATGTTTGATATTCTATCTTTTTTTTTATTATTGATCTATGTGATAGCCATTTTGTTGTAAGAATCCCTGAGTATTTGTGGTATTTTCCATCTTCTGAGTTTCTAGACACTACCATTAGGATAAATACACTACCATCCATGTTAGTGTCATGAATTTGATGGTAATTTCTTGCCTTATCTTCTTCTCTATTTCCATACATTTCACTTTATGATTTTTTTAAGCATTTGAGTGTTTGTTCTATGGTTGAATTTCATGCATCACTAAGTTCTAATTCAAATTAAAAGGGTTCCCTATATATACAAATACTAGGGCATATTATTTAATTATCAGGCAAGCCTTTAAATTAACATATGCACCATTTATCCAAAAGTTATTGATTTAATGTATACACTAGATTAATATAACTAATTCTGAAGCATTACAAAGATCAAATTGCACTTACATTACTTGTATCAAGGGTTGAAATAGGATAAATAACATCTAATTTTAAAATCATAATTACACATATACACCTAGGATGGAGAATTACCTTTGAGTCTAAGGCCCTCTTTAGAGTATATGGTTATGTAGGTAGCACTTAGCAATAAGAGGGTTACTAGGGTTAGCTCAAATCACATGTTAATCCCTTTTTATTGAGCCATAGGTATATAATAAGCAATAGACTAAGGTTTGGCATGTTATATATTGATCATGTGTAATTTGATCACTAATTCAGGTAAAAATAATAAACACTTGTATAATGTAGATCTAGGAAAAGTTAGAGTTGGATACAATATAGGGATAAAACCATTGAAATCAATACACTAGCATCGATGTTAGTGTTTAGGATAGAAAAAGAGATAAAACCCATAACTAATGGAACACAAAGATGAAATAAAAGACTAAGATGGAACTGGGTGACTATAATAATCAAGAACAAAATGACAACCAAGATATGCTTTTTCTTAACCCTTAGTCACATAGTTTATTGATTGTATTTTATTACACATGCTTGAATGTATTTATTTCTAATATTATATTTTATTGTCTAAATATGGATATTAAATTGGTGTATTCAAAGTTTTATTTCAATAAGGTATTTGTATAATACTCCAAAATAGATAAAACACTCACATATGTGGAGGAAGATGTGTTGGTTGATGTATTATGGCTACGGCCAGAGCCTTATAGGTAAGTGATGCATTTATTGTTTATTTTGTGATTTTTGGATAAAATGAACTAGATTAGGAAATGTAGACACTAGGGTATATGTGTAACATAATTTACCCCAAAAATCATCAAAACAAAGTTAAAAATAAGATAGGGGATAGGTAGTTGTGAAAAAATCAAAATTATTGCCAAGGAAAGAAATCACCATGCTAAGATAACTATATCGACCTAAATAATATAATTTTTAAAGCAAATGAAAAAATCTTGGTTGATACCATATGGTATGGCCAATGTAGTTAGGTGAAGTGTTAGTTGATACTACATGGTATAATTGATGTAGTAGAAAAGTGGTAAACAAGGTTGATACCTTAAGGGTATGACAAGTGGTGTTAGGAGATAAACATGGCTAGTGTAGTTTAACTACTAGCTAATATAATAGGAATGATAAGCATGGTTAGTATCATATGGTATGATAGTGTAATATAAAAAATAGATGGATGATACCATGGGGTATGGCCAATACTATAAACTAAAGTGTTAGCTGGTACCATATAGTATGGTTGAGGTAGTATAAAACTTGCCTTGGCCTATACCATAGGATAAAATCAATATAGTAGAATAATAAGCATGGAAAATGTAGTTAGGTGCCTAGATGATGCAATAAAAAGATGATAAAATTTTTAATTTTAATATTTTATATTGATTTTGATAATTTATTTCATATTTTTATATGAAAATTTAATTATGCTTTGTTGTTTATTATTTTTCAGATGTGCCATAGACTGGGGGAATGTTGATGTGAGTTGGCTAAAAAATATTATAGATAGATTGTCAATGGCTGATCGAGTGCCAATTGTGACTCTAGGCCTAGGTGGGATTCTACAAATGTGTCAAGTTTTACTCACCTTGAAGTTGATCACCATGTTTTTATGGCAATGGAATCGACTCACTGATACACTTAGGTGGGTGGTGGATGGGGATACCATCGAGGTGGGTATTACACTAGAGGACATACATGCAATATTGGTACTACTTATCATATGCATGTCGATGGTGTGTAATACCCTATACATGACATATGAGAGATAAGAGTTAGCCTAGTGGGCTACATGCAAAATGTGCATAAACTCATCATATGATTGTTTGAGGTATATGAGTTGGGCATTGTGGATATTCAGAAGGCTTTGATCAGACTTATGACCACACATGTTGTGACTTAATTATGATGTGGCCATCTCATTATATATCATAGTTATGCATCACTTGATGTTAGATTAGGGAAATATTTTTGATATGGGATCAATTATATGGGTGTCACTAATTCATAATTTTTATAAAATTTTAGTAGAGGGATTCAAACTATGGGCATAATCATACTCTTTTCCAATAGGATATATGAGAGGTTCATGATGTACAGACATGTGAGATGACATCATGCTATATAAGATCACCCCTCATGAGTGAAGAGGTGGGATTAATATAATTTATTTTCTAAATGATCCCCATACATTGGCTTTGGAGACCATACAACAAGATTAGATCACATGCATGCCTTACATGCATACTATGGATGGGTATCCATCATGGTAGACTAAAATACAAGTGAAAGTTTAGAGTCACACTAACAACCACTACATGTGGTGGGTGGAATGTACCATTTCAAATGCATCCTAAAGTAGTTTGGTCTTGCTCACATAGTGGCCCATTTGGTAGTTCCATGATACTAGGTGAGACATGCTAGGGAGCCTCATGGATTGGGAGGATGAGGGGTGAAACATCTAGTGTATGTAGTGAGACCTCATCAACTTATGGTGGTGAGACAATAATGAAGGTGATAGTGGGTAACATAGAGAGAGGAAGGAGGTAAACATGTGATAATCATACCTTAGAGACAACAAAAGGACTCTCACATAGCTCTGGTAGACATCCAAACCATACAATAATGAGTACATAGGGGTTCTCAATAGGTGGTAGTCATCCTACGAGGGAGGTGGAGAGTATTATCACCAAAACATAGCCATAATAACACTTGTGTCTTGGGTGATGGGGGTGATGGCACTATTTTCAAAAATTAAATGTCTTTGATTCTATTCTATCACTTTTGTTTCCTATAGGTAAAGATATACATGCTAGGTACTAGTGATAAATATATTACAGATTTCGATATACATGTGAGATTTTATGTTGATTTGGTTTAATTTTTATATATGTGATGATGGAAGAGACAAACTAGAGGACTTTGGTGAAGGCTACCCATCATGAGATTCTGGACCCTATACTTTATTAGCATGACATTATAGGGATGTTAGATCTTATGGCACTAGTAGATGGAACACTTACTAGTTGGTTTTAGTTTGTATGGGAGGTTATCAGAGAGTTATAAAAATGAGATGAGGTTATTTTTTAGGTAGTGACATTGACATGGATGGGAGGGGGTGAGGTAGTAACATGGTAAAATTTAGCCATAGAGAGAACTACCCATATGACTATAACTAGGTCAATAGTAAGTCTATAAGCAGAGGTGTCTTAGCTAAAGGAACAGGTCTAGGGATTATAGTCATAGATGTATCCACTCAATTGATACTACAAGATACATAATTTGGAGTTTCCATGGTGAGTATGAAACCTCACCCTCATGAGGGGGGTTAAGGTAGACCATAGGATTAGAGCATACTATATACTCAATCATACTCTTTTTAATGTATATTGACATATAAACATTTATTCATGTATAAAACTTGAGCCATTTATATATAGAGATATCTTTTTTGACTCATTATTGTTATCTACATATATGACTATGACATATGAGTTTATTTATTTGTAACACATATTAATTTTTTTTTGATTGACCAAGTCTTTGGATTAGTTCCAAAGACATAGGATTTATATTCTATCAAATTCACCTAAGGATCAAACCCAAAGTCATCCTTTATGGTGTTTGGTATTTTTATACAATAATAATTGATCCTTGGTGGGGTCTTTGTGATCCAAACAACTTCACCAGTGAACCAACAACCTTTATATTCATACATTGATGTTTAAATATCATGCTATGGGAAAATGTTATAATATATGATGTATGTTTTAATATTTTTTAGTAAGTGTGAACAAACGAACGGTGAAAAAGAAAAAAATCTAAAATGATAAAAATAAAATAAAAAATGAAAGTAAAACATATAAAACATTGCTAAAAAAGAGAAAAATATCCAATGTAAGAAAATAGAAAATATAATTAGACAAGGATATGTAAAAATAATAATGGTATCCCATGTAAAACAAGTTAATTCAACTTGAATTTAACATGAATAATCCATAAATTATTGTACGAATGTCATCCAAAATGTAAGAAAAGTCATGTCAACTTAAATCAAACATAGGGAAAAACACAATTGATTGTAAATAAATCTCATCATAAATGTAAGACAAGTCAATTCAATTTGAATCAAATATAAGGAAAAACACAAATGATTATAAATACTATCCTATAGAAGAAAAGTTAATTCCACTTAATTCAAAAAACAATATGATGGAAAGGTAAGCAAAATAATCTAATGAGTGAAAACTCAAAATTAATGCTTGTTCTAAATCACTATGTAAGGGAGCACAACCATCTAGTGACATAATTATGATGTGGCTATGAATAGTGATGGAAATTTATGAATAAGGCCTAGTTTATCCACCAAGGTATTACAATGCAATGCATAAGTTTAAAATCCAAGTGAGATCATAATGCTAAAAAGGAAAATTTGAGAAATAATAAAGGATGCAATTAGCTAAAAGTGATACCCATCAAGGGGATATCAGGATAGATATGATGGAATATATAAGGATGAGAGGTGTTACATGGGTGATGTATAAATCCTTATTAGAGATGAGACACTCTAAATAAGTGGGTAAGGTGAAGAATAATTAGCATCAAGGACCTAGGAAAATCCACTTAATAAGCATGAATTTGGGATAACAAGCAAAATATATAGATCATCTCATAAAGGCTATCTACATGAAAATATGATCATACCTTCCCACAACATGTTCCCTACTCCTTAGGATCCATTGTAAATCCATCAACTTATTGTGAATATTGGTTGCTTGTGTGAGAATATATGTCGCACTAAAAATGTATGAAGATAAAATGATATAATGGTATAAGACCTCCTACCCCATTCTACTAGTCTAACTCACCCAAATGGACCTGGGCTCTATCACGAAGCCAACTATGGAGTTTGAGATTTGATTAGAATAAAATATGTGCTAAATAAAGATCATGTATTTTGGTGTGATCTAAAATTTAAGATTGTATTTGAATTTTGAATTTATTTGGATTGTGATTATTTTGAATTTTTTATTCCTCCTCCATACAGATTTGGAAAGACCAAACATGGATGATATAAATATCTTTCACAAGAGAGATGGCATTTAGTGACTAGAGAGGAGAACCTAAAGATCACTGTACCTAAAGATTCATAGACTTTCCCCACATGGAAGTGTGTAATATTGAGACTGACCTATGTGTGCCTCAAGTGAAATAAAAATGGTTATATGAGGATCATGGAAGATCTATCCATGGAAAAAGAGTGCTATAATGATAGATATGCTTATAGCTGACTGTAAGAAGGGAAAACAATGTTGTAAAAGTGACTAGGTTATGCTTATGAATGGTGATAGTCATGTCATTAGGGAAACTTTACTAACCTACATGGGATCTAACACAAGCATTGATATGAGAAATCATCCCAAAAGAGGAGGAATATAAAAATGGGCCAAATAATCATAAGGAGACTAAGGAAAACTGATAGTAAATGTGATAATAAGAAATTGAAGGCAATACCTAAGATCTAAAAGAGAAACAAAGGAGGACTATTAAATGATTATAAGATGATGAAAAAAAGATATAGATGTTGTATATTAAAGTGTTGAAATTGAAACAAAATATGATATAAACAAGATATATACAAGCCCACATATGATAAGAATAAGAGTAAAATGAAATGCAATCATATGATAATGTGAAAAATATGATACAAATCAATTATTTACTCATAAATATCATGAAAGATCTCAATATAAATAATCTAAAACATCTTATAAGTCTTTTAATATTTTATATCTAACTATAATAAAAGCCTCATCTACTCTCTCTGAAAGGTGTGCTAGGACTTTCTAACACATGATCTCTATGAAAAAAGTAGGCATGCTATAAAGAGGAGGTCATGGGACCTCTTGGTGATAAAACATAATTTGAAGAACTTGTGCATCATGTCACATACATCCTCAAATATACTAGAAGGCTCTATTCATAGCAGAGGGTGGTCTTCTATCCTGAGTGGACCATGTGAGTGTTGTTGTGAAGGTTGAGGTGAAGGCCTTAAAAATTATATAAAATGATTCTAGAGAGATCAATACCTTTTTGTATGATGTATATCACACTGATGTCAAATAAAATAGACATCCCCATGTTTAAGGATATAATCTAGTGTAATATTTGGTGGTGACATGTTTGGGATACTAGAAAGGTGAGTTGATTTTGGATGAAATACATTTAAGTACTACTGAAGAGATTGATAATGAGTTCAAGAGTATGTGTTCATCCCATGAAAACAATAAATAGATAGGTTTAACTATCTATTTTGGGAACTAAACCTTACAAATTTTATTATGCTAAAAATATCTGGTATGCTCAAATGTATTTGGCTAAATGACCATATACCTTATGAAAATCACAATATGGTTCATCTTCTTGGGTGGGAAGGTGTGGTACCACATATGAGCTAGGTGTAGAAACATACTAGGGTCTATTTAGACCCTCATCAATTAAGTCGTCATTTTAAAAGTAAAGAGTGTTAAATTTAAGAACTTGGTTTTAATTCAAATAACTTTGGTATGCTTTGCATTAGTGCTGAGAGTGACTATATAATCTATAGAAAGAACAAAAATGTATTAATATATCTTTAAGAGTCAACCTTAGTGCGATCTATATCAGTGTGGCCAACATATTTGAAGGAAATGATCTAGAAAAATTAGAAAACCTATAAAATTAGTATGGTCCAATCATGGATCTATCCTAAAGCATGCTCCAAAGAGGCTTAAAAATAACAAGAGTACTATATATGGTAGAATATGTAATGTTATCCATATTAGACATGTGTAAATCAATCAAAGGAGGAGTAATGTTAGGTAAATTAGAATAGGGGATAATTATACAAATGAGATTAATTTTATAAAAAAATGTAGTTTGAACGTAGGAGCATTAAAGAGAAGAAGGATAGTGAAGGACTTCAATATCTTTAGTTTGGGTATAGTTAGCTAAGTATGGGTTGTCAATGGAATAACCATCATCATCATCTAGTATATTAGGATTTATATTAAGAGATTTTACCACTATGTCACTATAGGAGTGGGAATCAGGCTTCTTAGGGATAACCACAAAACAAGGAGCTCATCAATTAGTTTCATGTGAAATTAAGGTCCAAGGGAAGGAGGTAACTGAGCTATGATGTTATAAGGGAGGTTTGATGTTTTGATCTTAAGGATAATCTCATTATTATTGTCATGATCAAAATAAAATAGGTTAGGTGTAATGTTTCCCATAAGCTCAAGATGACCATTGTAACCTCAGTTAGAATTGATTAGATAGTCAAAGTATTGGTATTCATAGAATGGAATGCTAGGTAAAAGTTTAAGGGTTGGTATTTTATAGATACCATGCTTTTAAAATTGTTTTAAATTTAAAAGATTGGTATTACATTGAATATTTTATATGTTACCCCTATGAGGGAATTTGTTATAAACTAACTGATGGTCAAGGAATGTTCATGTTAAATAAAAGCTACGTGAGCTTAAGAAATGGAATTGGAGAAGGGAAAGTAGAAATTTATTTGATGAAATCCCATTCATCTAATATGAAGTGAGCTTGACATGACTGAGAAAAAGGTATGAAATTATGTAGTGGATATAATGCATAAGGAGTGGATCTAGACTAAATTTTCTTTGGTATTAAATCATTTGGTCGTAATCCTTCTGATATAGTTGAGGTAGGTTGAGCCAATAATATCGACATGGCCAATGCAGTTGGTTACATAGAAACATCAAAATTAAACTACATCAGCCTAAAAAATATAGTAACATTAAAATTAAGGGTCAAAACATATTTTAACAATATGGATGATATGATACAAACATAACTGGTTAAATAAATAGACTATATTATGTTGGTTGATGCAATTTGATCAAGTTTGTGTACATAAGACTATACTAGGTTGGTCAACACAATTATAATAGGGAGTGATAAATAGATTACATCAAGTTGGATGGTATAATTATGAAGGGTGAAAATTTTATTGGGTTAGATAGGGTAGTTAGACTATCTAAAAGTATAAAGGTTATAATTTTCTCATATTCAATGTCATTAAAAATATGCAAAGGGTTATCCTAGATTGTTCTATAGTTAGGACAAAGGTTATGAGTCTAATGAGGATAAGGATCAATATAAGACACTACACACTTCATTTTTTCATATTAACTAAGTTTTTTTAATTATTAAATAGGTTTAGGTTAACCATTGTTTCAACAATGCTAGTAGCTAGATGCCAATTTTTTATTTAACTGTTGGTTTTGATTATGGTTAGGACGTGGATTTGATTATATAGTAAGGTGAGTGTAAGATTTGTGAAGTATATCATGCTTAATTTTGGAGTCATGAGCTTTGTCTACCTTATCATAGTCATTTTATCCTTCTTGAATCATAGCTTTATAATCAAAGTCTGAAACAAGTAGGAATTTTAAAGTAGGGTGATTAAGTTATTTGCAAGTCTCATGGGAGTGTCCCCAATTTATATGAAACCAACAAATTGTTTGAGGGTTGTACCAATTAGCACCAGGTTAGTATGTATGAAAATATCTAGGTGAGGGTTTGGGAAGATGTTTCCTAATATTATCTAGGGAAAGAGGGTGATGAACTTCATAGTTATTAACTTGTGAAGAAGGAGGCTAGAAGGGACTTTACTTGATAGGTTTGGAGAGTGTCACTTCATCAGAGATTTTAGTTAGAATAAAATTATAAGTTATTATGGACTCGTATGTGGTTGAGACACCATTAGTAGTATAATTTTTATTTTTAGACTTCATAAGCACACAAGTTATAGACTTAGGTTGGGAAGGCTTGAATTATATTATGAGAAAGTCTTAGTGTTCAGCTTGATCAAAGTTTTCTTTCAATGATTTTGAAGAAAAATTCCTAGCTTTATATTAATGTTTAGGATGAAGGCTATTATTTAAAAAATGGAAGAGATCATCTTTCAACATAATATGCATGGATTTTTTAGCTAAGGCTTTCCAATGCTTGATGAAAGATTTGGTAGTCTTGTTATCCACTTTCTTGAAATTAATGAAATGGGCTAGGTCATTTTAGGTAGATAATTAAATTTAAATTATTGAGCCAACATGTTAACTAAGTACTCTAAACTAGAGATACAATTGGAATTGAGTTGGTTGTATCAATATAGAGTGTCACCATTTTAGCTAGTAAATGGTAGCCATAAGGCATTGCATTTAATTGAGCCTCTATAAAGATTTCCAAAGGATTTAAAATGCCATGTTTGATTAGGGGATCCATTATAGGTGATTGAATTAGTTACTCCACCTATGTTTATGGTTGTAATTTGAAGGGACAATGGTTCATTTTAAAGGTGTTTAATAGCTTTATTACAAGGTGGTGCTTATATAATGAGATTATTGCTATCATCTCTAAGGGGGGTGTTGGGGGAAATTTAGATTTAATGCTCCTCACTAATTATTTTGAGTGAAATTTTGTAATTTCAAAATTTGGTTTTACATTTTCATTAGATGGGCATTACTATTCTCTTAAAACTTATCCATATGGCTCATGGCTTATAATATGATTTGATAAGGATCATGAGCATTATAGTTAGAGGTGGAAGCTTGAGTAGCTTTTTGGGAATCAAAATATGTGGTATTAAAGTTGGTGTTAATGTGGGAACTTTAGATAGATCCACTAAAGAAAGGGCCTGTCATGTTAGTAATAATACTAGGCATGGTGAACATAAAGGGGAATGATGAAGTAAAGTACCAACTTGCCCCAAGTCAGATAGAAAATATTGGAGTAGGGGAAGGATGTAATTAATATGGGGTGCCATCATGATGTGATAAATCACCAGAGGGTCCTTTCCCTTGTGATTAGGATGCTCATGAATAAATTTGATCATTTCATTAGTATACTAAATTTTACATCCATCTTCTACCTCTCTAACATATAAAGCCATGCAATCTCTTTCAATGGTCTTACATTTGTTAAGTGGATCATAAATTTTGGATCTATTTGAAACCACATGACAATTTCTTAGACTTTGGCATTTAATCATGGTAAATTTATAAGGCATAAGGGTTTTAGGAACTTTAAAAGAATTAGTTAGTTCCATGTAATCTTGTTGGGTTTTCTCTTTAGAATGATCAAAGATGTACTCCATAGTGGAAAAGAAAAGATTAGCTAAATTGGGTTGGTTGGTGTAGTTAATTACACATGAAATAGATGGTATCATCCTAGTTGATACAATTTGAAACTAAAACTAGGAAAGTTAGACTATATTGGGCTGGACAATGTAATATGATAATGAGAAATAACTATATTGGTTTAGCCAATACAAAAAATCAAGATAGGGAGGTAAAAAAATTATTGGTGTGAATAGGGTTATTTCCTATCCAATTTCATTTTTAGGTGTGAATAGGGTTATCTCCCTAACCAATTTCACTAGTTGATTCCATTCACACCTTATTTAGTTAGGTTTCCTTAGGTGTTTTGAAAGATTGTCTCACCTCACAAGATCATGACACTTGTCACAATCATATGAAGTTTTGGTGAGAGGTATTTGGTATAAATACCCATATGTAAGCTTAAATTTTTGAATCAATTGAATGAAGGAATTCATGCATTTGCTTTGCACATGAGTTTAACATTCAGATAAGAATACAATATATTATTATCATTCTTATTCTCTAGTCTAATTTATTTCCATAGGACTATTAGATTCTATCCTAATCTCACATAGTATTAGATTTGGTTAAGGTACCTATGGCAACTTATTAGGGTCATCAATCTGTTAATTTCTCCCATTGTCAAGTATGCTCTTTTCTTGCATCCATAGGATGGTCTTGAGAATTAGAAAGACATAAGAGGAATAACCATATTTAGGGGGGCTTACATAGAGTGTTTAGTTGTAGGTTATCTTTTTGGAGCTTGATTGAAGCACACCAAAGCTCACCATCATGTTTAGAACATCTTGTAGCACTCCCAATTTGTTCCAATTAAATAATGGAGGCTCCATCAACACTTTTTTTGCAAAAGCTCTACACACATCTGGTTAATTAAAGGATAAATTTGAAGTGATTTGGTCAATATTATCTGGAGGAAAAATATGATTTTAATTCTATTTTTCAACCACATGGAAAATGTAAGTTTTTTGAAAAATTTTGGTCAAAATTGGCAGCTCCACCAAATCTAGCGGTAGTTCTGCTAACTTTGGTGGATTTCTAAATCTAGAGGATTCACTAAATCTAGTGATAGTTCTTCTAAACTTGGTTAATTTATAAAATTAGTGGCTATTTTGCTAACTTTGGTGACATTGTGGGTGATCCTCTCTCCATTGACATTTTTGAAATTGTAGTTCAACTTCAAAAGGCTATATCTTGAGCACAAGACCTCCATTTTTTGAGATTTTTTTTGATTTAGGATAATTTTTTGTGATATTTTCATTAGTGTAGATGGTTTAAAATTCTAAAATGCATAGTTTTTCCATAAATTTTAGATTCTCATAGGTGTCACTATCTAGTCCTCCTTTTAGGAACTTCTAAGCTACATAACTTTTACATATGACCTCAGATTGAGGCACTTATTTTTTTACAATGCATAATTTTTTGTTGTAATTCATAGTGATGCTAATAATTTCACTTGGTATTGTGACAAAATCTTACTTTTAGTATATGCTCATTTCAAACGAATTTGTAAAATATTGAAGTCAAGTCCACTTTGCATTTTTTTCAAGTGGAATTTGTAACCACACTAATTATAAAGTGCCCAAATCATTTTTGTTCTAGGGAGGGACTTATTCATTTAGTGAATTTTGGGGGGTTTGTGTTGGTGTACTTGTCTCCACATTTTATGTATGTTTTTATCTCTTTTATCATGGGTAATCCAAATTTTTCTTCATTAACTCCATATAACTAAAACATGTAGAAATCACATGCATAGAGGGCACTAATGGGAAAAGGATACACCCACTATATAAAGGGTATATTTCTAGAACCCACTGATCCTAAGGAAAATAATGCATGGTTTATTGAACACACCAAAACACTTGGCTATTTACGCACATTCATTTCCCTAGATATACTATTTCACATTGATCAATGTAAAACTTTTAAGCAGGCATGGGACATTATTAAGAAACTATATGATAACATGGATAAGGTTAGGGGGTATCAAATTGACAATGAACTGTCTAACCTCAATCCCTCTTATTTTGACAATATTCAAGACTATGTCACTAAGGTAAATGGACTCCATGCACAACTTAGAGAATGTGAACTTTATAAAAAGGATGTTTAAGTAATTTTCATTATGCTTGGTAAAATTCTTATTGAATATGTGACATTTGTATCTAGATTTCATACTCATTAACTGACAAGGGGCTAAGCCTATGTTATGCCCACATTTGAGTCCTTTATTGAAATGTTAATGCTTGAGAAAACCAATTTTCTCACTATAGGTCTTCTCAAGCCACATAAGTTACGAGCATTAATGGTGGGACCTCCTCAACATTCAAGAGGTCCTAAGTAGAATAACCAATAACTGCCCAAGCTAAGGAAAGCACCTACATAGTCCTCATATCCTACACTAGCAACATCAAAATCCTACAAGAAACAAAATTATTTTTAGAAGAAGGGATAACCATCTTGCTCATACTACAAGAAACTTGGTCATAATGAGCATTAGTGCCCTGTTAAGCAACTTGATGAATTGAAGCATTTACTCAAGAAGAACAACATCAATTTACCATTATCTTATACAGAGGATTACTCTCCTTATACTTATTCAAAATAAAATAAAGGGAAAGGTAAAGGACTTATCATAGCCTAAAAGTCTTCTCAATAATGGATACTTGACTCTAGAGCCACACATCATATGGGTTCTAATTGAGAATAGTTTCCTTCATTGGAACCTTGTTCATTGCCTAACATTCACAATGGATATGATACAATGGTAGAAGTTACTAGAAAAGGATCACTTATAATGTAAGAAGACACTTTTTGGATGTAATCTATGTTTTATATTTATGTGCCAATCTTCTCTCAGTCTACCAGATCACACATCTTGAGATTGGAAAAAAAGTTGAGTTCTTACCTGATTCAGTGGAAATTGGGATCTCAAAGATGATGCCTTAGTTGAAATGGGAAAAACTAATAAAGAGTCTTGGCTATATGCATTTTCCCATTTTATGCCTCATTCCCCTTCTACTTACTCATATAAATTTGGTGAATAAACTATGGCATGAATAATTTGTCCATCTTAACTACCACTATCTTTAGTAGCTTAACTCAAAGGATATGGTATAAGGACTCCCTCCCATTTGGTTTTCCAATGATATATGTCTAGGGTGTACAATCAAAAAGCATCCAAAGGATAAGTTTGATAAAAGGTCATCTTCAAGGACTTCACAAATCCTTGAATTGGTTCATAATGATCTTATAGGTCCATTCCCCACATTATCTTTTATCAAAACCTATTATGTCCTCACCTTCAGTGACAACTATTCATGGTTTACTTAGGTCTATTTACTTCATTATAAGAGTGAATTATTTAATTATTTTCTAGACTTCAAGGCTCATGCACAAAAATAATCTAAAAAATCTCTCAAAATTATTCACATAGATAGTGGCTAAGAATATGTGAATCATCTCCTTGAACAATTATGCACACTAAAATGGATCAAACTTCAACATTATATTATCTACACACCACATCAAAATGATATTACTAAATGGAAGAATCATAACCTAAAATAAATGTCAACTTCTATGATCCATGCTCATTCTCTTGGTTATTTTTGGCCTGAAGCTACCAATTATGCCTCTCACATTTAGAACTACATTCCTCATAAATACTTGAAAGGCATGACTCCTTTTGAAGCTTGGTGTGGTTAAAAACCTATTATAGGAAAATTTTAAGTCTTTAGATCCCCTGCATTGGCATGCATTCCTTTATAAAAATTCAAAGCTATATAAAAACAAAGTTGACATTGCCTTTTTGTTGGCTATCTTGATATTATTAATGAATATCAACTTTTGGATCCATAGAAAAATGAACTTTTCATTTCTAGGAGTGTTAAGTTTGAGGAGATAGTTTCTCCCTTGGCCTTTAATACTCCATATATTCCATCCATAATGAAATCAGATGATAGTGACTCAGATGATACATCTTCTCCTCTACCAAGGCCATCTTTAGTAGCTATTACAACCCCATATTTGTCATTACCTTGATGGGTTTGACAAACTCTTTAGTAAGTAGGTGCCTTTATTGGGGATCCTTTAAACACTCGAAGGACTTGATTACAACATCTCCATGTTCCACATGTATACATTGCACTTACTTCTGATCCCTAATCTTTTATTGAAACATTTGGTCATGTTGAGTGGGACTCAACAATGGAGGAAGAATACAGTTCCTTGATGAGGAACACCACTTGGGATTTAGTCCCCCTTCTAAAGGGAAGGAAAATAGTTTATTCTAAGGGGATCTACCAAACCAAATACGTAGTGGATGGAACAATTGATAATTTTAAAGCATGTTTTTTATCAAAGGTTTCTCACAAGTTCTGGGTGTTGACTACACTAAGACCTTTGTGTCTATTGTTAAGATCAACTCCATTCGTTTTAATTTTGATATTGTTTCATCTCATAGTTGGGTTGTATATTAGATGAATGTGAAGAGTGATTTTATTCATAGGGATATTCAAGAAAAAATATACATAAAGCATCCACAATGGTTCATTGAGGGATCTTCTTTGGTTTATCACTTGTGAAAGTCTCTTTATGGCCTTGAATAGGCCCTTCAATATTGGTATGCCAAGATGGACTAATTTATTCTATCAATTGGATTCTCACATTATCACTTGACTCCCACCATCTATATTCTAAGACATAATGAATCCCATTTACTAGTTATCCTCTACGTTGATGACTTAATTTTTACTAGTTCTTCATCCATCATTGATATAGTTAAATATGATTTGCATGAGTGATTTTCTATGATTGACTTGGGCCTTTTGCACTACTTTATCAATATTGAGATAATTCAATATTATTTTGGGATCACTCTTACACAACCCAAGTATGCTCTTGATCTACTCGATTGATTTAATATGGTTGATTTTAAGCCTACATTGAATCCCTTCCTATCTAGAGTAAATATTGAGATGAAGTGTTCCACTCCACTAGTTGATGCCACTTTATATCATTAACTTATTAGAAGTCTCATATATTTGATTCAAACTCACCCTCACATTTGTTTTCTATTTGGAATGGTCTCTTTCTTTATACAAGAGCCACATGAACTTCATTAGAAAGCAACCAAATGCATATTGCATTATATCCAATAACTCCTTAGTATGGGATACACTATACAATAGGGATTAGTCTTGACTTGGTTAG
Source organism: Torreya grandis (assembly GCA_037957365.1). Classification (NCBI taxonomy): domain Eukaryota; kingdom Viridiplantae; phylum Streptophyta; class Pinopsida; order Cupressales; family Taxaceae; genus Torreya; species Torreya grandis. Next base: position 2,522,803 of record JARHVA010002229.1, read on the forward strand.
ATATATAGATTCTAATTGGGCTGGAAATTCTAAGGATCATAAGTCTACATCTAGCTATAACTTTCATGTTGGTTGTAGCCCCATTAGCTAGCAGAGTAAGAAGTAACATGTTATTTCTCTATTTTCAACTAAAGTTGAGTATCAGGGGGATGTTAATGCTGCTACTAAGGCTATTTGGCTTTAGAATATTTTGACTAAGATTAGTATCACTATTCCATAATTATCTATCATTATTTGTGATAATCAGAGTACCATTCAAATATCAAAGAACCCAGTTCATCATTAGAGGACCAAACACATTGATATTCATATTCACTACATCATGGAGCTGATTCAAGAGTAGGTCATTGATCTACACTATTATCCTATGGCAAAACAAGTTATAGATATATTCATCAAACCTTTCACTAAGACTAAGTTCCATCACTTTTAAACTCTCTTAGGGGTGTGGGACATTGCTTCTAGGGGGTCACTTAACCTTCCTACATCATCCTCTCATGGGGGGGAGTATTTTCCTACATGTTTTCTCCTTCTCTTATGTTTTGAGGGGATTAGTGTGTATATGGGTACCTCATCAAGACTTATTATTGAGACACATTTCTTATTTTTTTCATGATTGAATAAACCCCTGAGTTACACTTAATGGGGGTATTATTATGAATATGGTTATTTATTATCTATTTCCATTGTTAGGTGTGAATAGGGTTATCTCCCTAATCAGTTCCATTGGTTTATTCTATTCACACCTTATTTAGTTAGGTTTATTTAGGTGTTTTGAAATATTATCTCACCTCATAGGATCATGACACTTATTATAATATTGTGAAGTGTTGGTGAGAGTTATTTAGTATAAATACCTCTTATGTAAGGTTATTTTATTGAATTAATTGAATGAAGGAATTCATGCATTCGATTCGCACAAGAGTCTAGCATTTAGATAAGAATACAATCTATTCTTATCATTCTTATTTCATAGTCTAAGTGCTTCCCATAAGATTGTTAGATTCTAACTAATATTTTAGGATTTTGATGTTAATGGTGCAGGATGTGAGGACTATGAAAGTGCTTTTCTTATCTTGGGTAGTTGTTGATTCTATTTATTAGGACCTCTTAAATTTTGATGAGGTCCTACCATTAATGCTTACAACTTAGATGGCTTGAGAAGATCCATAGTGAGCAACTTGGTTTGCTCAAGTATTAGCATTTTAGTAAAGGAATCAAGTATGGGCATAACATAGGCCTAGACCATTATCAATCGATGAGTATGAAAGCTAGATACAAATATAACATATTTAGTAGGAAGTTTTCCAAGCACATTGAAAATTATTTGAATATCTTTTTTATCAAGTCCACATTCTTTGAGTTGTGTATGAAGTTGATTTACCTTAGTGACATAGTCCTGAATATTTTCAAAATAAGAGGGATTGATATTAGAGAGTTCATTGTCAGTTTGATACCCCCTAACCTCATCCATTTTACCATATAATTTCTTAAGGATGTCCCATGTTTGCTTAGGAGTTTTATACTCATCAATATAAAATAATATATCTAGGGAAATGAATGTGAAAAGATATCCATGTGTTTTGGTGTGTTCAACCAATCATGCATTATTTTCCTTAGGATCAATGGGTTTTATAAATTTACCCTCTATATAGTGTGTATATCCTTTTCCCATTAGTGAACTCAATTCATGTGATTTATATGTGTTGTAGTTAGGTGGAGTTAAAAAATGAAAATTTGGATTACCCATGGTAAAATAAATGCAAACACACACAAAATATGGAGACAAGTACACCAACATGATTTGATTAATTTTTAGGCTCTCAGATATTTTGATCTTAGTCTTAATGTAATGAATATGGTTGTAAAATCACTAACCACAAAGGATTCCATATACATGTGGCCATAATATCTAATATTTAAGGGACATTGAGAGTAAATTCTTAAGGCTAAATATTTATAGGTGCACTAAAAAATATAATGGATGTTTGGCTTCCTAAAGATGAAAATAGGAAATCCATAGGTGTTTCTGATATACTATGAGGTACATGGAAACTAAATTCCATGTATAATGATGTCTAATGGTTTGAGTATTGGGGCAATAACCTTCACACCATGGTGTAAGTAAAACTAAGAATTGCTTGGCCTATAATAACAACTCCTTTTTAGTCTTAAAAATGTCAGAACATAATTTTTAGGAAAGTAAAATAAATATAAAAAATAATATATGTCAAAAGCTAAATTTACAACATGTAATAAATTTTAAACATGAAAACAAAACAATATCGACCTATTGGACTCATAAAAAATTGATAAAACATAAATTAAACACATAATTATATCAAGCTAGCTCATATAGTTATAAACACATGTAAAATTGCATAGGGCTAGCCAATATAGTTTAGAAAAACTTATAATAGTACCATGTTGGTTGATACTATTTTTATATAAGAATAAAAATGTATTAGGTTGGATGATATAATTAGGCTAATGGTTTGGAATATTTTTCTAAGAATATAGAAGGAAACATGAATTTTATCCAAATAAATGAGGGATAAGATTCACGTGTCATTCACCATAATGTATACATGGGATAGGATGACCTACAACTATCTTCTCTCTCAATAGACTAGGAATAAAATAAGGTCAATTGATGCAGGAACATCTACATACATCTTGGCAAGACATGGTCATGATTAAATTCAAATTCAATTTATTGTATTTTCCCTCTAATATGCTGTTACTAAGGAGTAATTGTAAAAAAATAAAGGTAAAAAAATAATTGTTGGGGCTATTGATTAAATAAAGGAATAGTGGTTGAAAATATTTCAACCTAGGTATATTGTTGCAATTTAAAAACTATTTGTTGTTTTATCTTGAGGCCAAGTTGGGTGTAGAGGTTAGGGGAGAAGATTCTTTAAAAACAAACAAAGTAAGATATGCATTGGTGGCATGAAGAGGGATGAAGAGGAAAAATAGGGAGGATCTCCTTAGGGAGAGGAAGAGTTAAGAAGGCCATTCAGCCTGTAGTGTGAAAATCAAAATATTAAGGCTATTGGCTGGAAATGCAAACAGGAAACATAAGTGTAGGCATGTGGGACAGTGCATCTAAAGAAAACTAGCAATGAATGCAAAAAGTTGCATAGCATGAAAGTTGATGTGGAGATAAAAATATGTAGCAAAAGTAAATCAAAGTTCATCAATTTGTGAGAGACACGTAACAGTAGCAAAGATTGCAGATGAGGATAAGAGGTAAGTCTATTTTGTTCATTCTTGTTTGTAAAGACTGAGCCCATGCATAAACTAGCCAGAACCCAAAGGTGTTGGCTGCTGTGGATTTGGAAACTTCCCTGCTGGATTTGACCACTACAAATCCTAGCTAGATTTGTCCAAGTATGACCCCTGCCCATAGAGTGGGAACTTTTGATATTCATTCTATTGTATTGAGGACATCCCTGAAGAGTAATTTCCATTTTGATATGAAGAACTTGATTGTGAATTAAATGGATATGGAGAAGCTTGCTGGGAGAGAGAGACAGGTGAGGACTGTGTGTGTTGGCCATTGACTGTGTTAGCTACTGGTAGAGTTATAGCTATTGGTGACTCATAAGCATCACCACTGAGAAAATCTACAATTTGCTCCATTTTTTGAGCCAAGTTTATAGAACTCATTATAGTGAAGATGTCAAGGAGATCAAAAGGACTGTGGTCGATGGTGGCATTATAAGTCTACAAGATGAAATGCCAAAATGATAGTGATGCCAAGAGGAATCTAATGCTGAGTTAGATGAGAAATCTGCTAGCAAAGGGAGAAGGATATCTAACACCTTGACGCCATGCAGATTAAGATCTAATGCCTGTAGGGTTATACGTTGTTTGAAGGAAGAGCAGGTTGTTTGAGTCGATAGGTTTGTGGTTGCTAAACAAGATTTGAGTCACCAATGCGAGTCATAGGAAAGTTTACATATAGCTTAAACTAGGGTGAGATGATGTTTTTCCAATGAAGACTAAACTTACAAGTTGGATGGCGGTAAGGTAGGGAATGGATTGTGTTCACTGATGATAGCTTACTGTAATGAAAGAGCAACAACTCATGACATAATGACTATGTTAGACAGTAGGAATGAGAATGTACAAACTTTGAATGTGAAATAGAATGTTATGTTATTAATGAGCAAGAGGAAGAATCTCAGCATAGACAGAGAGGATTTGAATTCAATCTAAGAATTTGAGAGTGGGATTTCATGTAATTTTAACACAGTCTAGATTTCAACTTATATTTGAAAGTGAACCAAATATATATACATGTATCTTGACTCCAAATAGAATGGGTAAAAACAACTGAGAAAAGTCCATCAAAAGAAAATAATATAATCATGCAGAATCTAGCTAGATAGTTTAGCCCTATTTACACTCATAGGGACGGCGCATCATTTTTGGTATTAGAGCTTGAAGCTCTTGGGGAATGGTAATTTGTTGATGGTTATGTTGAATCAAGATTCCTAATAAGTTGTTACAAGATTTGGCAAAGGGATTAGTAGGACAAAGCACTAGAAGACCCTGTTGAGGAAAGGTATGAGTAACCTTTGATATTTGATTTGAGTTTATTTTTTTTTGAGAAGCAAACAGCTGAAGAGGAAGTCTTAAAGCCATTAAGGCTTAAGAGGAGAAGAATCCAAGGAAAGCTTAGTGAAGAGCCAAGAGAAGCTCTAGAAGAAGAGCAAGTGAATGCTCAAGAGGAAGATCCAAAGCAAGGTAATCTTAGATTTGTGAAATTATTGATATTTGGTGAAAGTAGTGTTATATTGCAGACCATTGACTCAGTGTGAAGTCCATTAAGTAGGATCAAAAGACTAGGATGCAAAAGGCCAGATCAAGGAGATTTTCAAAAGACCAGTCAAGGAGAAAGGCTTGGGTGAGACAAGTGGACCTAAAGGGATCAAGAGACCAAGGTGGAAAAGACTCAGGTGAAGATCTTAGAAATGGAAGTATTGTTGGAGGCACTATAGAGCAACAAGGTACATGAGGGCATGAAGACGAAAGCAAGCATCCAAAAGAAGAAAGGTATGACCAGTATTGAAATTGATAAAGAGATTGCTAGTTTAAAGAGAGAGTTAGCTAAGATTAAAGATGAATATGAGTCTTGGATGCAGATGGACAAGCAAGCATGGGTATGGCCAATGAAGAAGAGGATGAAGTGGCCAATAGATCTCCTAAAGAAGAGGAGAAGAAGGCAAAAGAAGATTGCCATGAAGAGAGAAGCCCATAGAGGCAAGAATATGAGTAGGTTGCCAAGTGAGCAACAAGAGAAAGATGTGGAGAAGAAGGTTCTCATTGAGGAGAACAAGAGAAGAGAAGAAAGAAAATATGAAGTACCAGGAGGAGCACTTAAAAAGATAAGAGTGTGGGTGAAGATAACACTCATAGAGACCTTGTGGTCTCTTATTTTTATATCTAATGTTATCTTTGCATGTATAATTATAGGTATGAGCATCCTTGTGAAGGTCAAAAGAAAGGCCTTGAAGAATGAAGAGATTGGTGCAAGAGAAGACACCAAGTGCACAAGTGAATGTGTAAGAGAAAAGAAAAAGTTTTTTATTGTTAAGAAGGAAGAAGAGATGCATTGGTTAATGCATAAGGGAGGTGTTGAGGAACCCCTACAAGCAAGATAAGAGATGGAAGATGAAGATGACTTACATGATGCCATTGAGTGCCAAGAAGAGGAAAGAGAATAGTCAAGTATAAAGGAAAAATAAAGTACAAATAATCAAGAAGCTATGAAAGTCAAAGAACTAATGGAGCAGTCCATTAAGGAGGTAAAAGTGAATTCAAAAATTGATTTTTCTCATTTTCATAAGCATGAAACTTTTGATAGACATGTTAGAAAAGCAAAGAGAAAGGTGAAGTTTTCAATTAACCATGGATATGTGATGCCTAAATGGTGGAAGAAGCAAACTCCCAAGCAACAAGAAGTGTTGGTACAAGAGCATGGATGCAAGATGCCTACATGGTTTGAGAAGACAAATGATAAGAAGGAGAAACAAGTATGGGTGCCTAAGAAGGCAAAGAGAGAAGATGTGAGTGTTGAGGTAACAACACCAAGAAGTCAATGGAAGAGGATTGAAGGTTGTTCAAGCAACCAAGTGAATGAAGGTGAGATGATGAGTATGGAAGAGGCATTCCATGAAGACAGGATGCTTGAGAGGTATACCAAAGAGGTAAAAGGTAAATAATTTGTTTATGAAGCTGTTTTTGAATCCTTAATGATCTTTTCATAAGAAATGAGGAATGGAAAGTGGCTATGTGGACTAATATGCAGCTAGGAGATAATTCCAAATGGTTGGTTAATGAGGAAAGAGATGGATATGCAGCAAAGCAATGCCTCATTGAAAACAAAGAACAAACAAGATGGCTTCAAGCAGAGATTGAAAAGAACAAGGAGACACAAGGTAATAGTGTTCCTATTGTTTTTGATAAGTATATTGATGATGATGAAGAAGTTGATTTGTATGAAAACAAGCTAAGAAAAGATGAGATAAGGGGTAAAGGACAAGTAATCCTTAAGAAAGAAGGACCCAAGTTTGATGAAGATGGTGAGATAGATGAGAGCTCACTAAAGGAAGAGTTGAGAATGTTGGTGGAGCTGTTTGGTCATTCAAGAAAGATGAATGAAGGTACAAGCCATGGTGAAGACACCATTGGGAAGAGTGAAACAAGACAAGAGCAAAGCAAAGAGGTCAAGACAATTTTGATCAAGGATCAAGAATGTGAAGGTAGCCAAGAGGCTTTATGGCCTAAAGATTTTGATTCTAAGGTGGCTTTGAATGTTTTGTATGTAGGTATGAAGGTTGCTAAAGTGAATGACATACATGAGTCATTGGAGAAGCTCATGAAACAAGAAGAACACCAAGAAGATCTAGAAAATATGTATGAAGATGAAGAAGCATGGAAGTGGGAGATGGCATCTGAGAAAGAAATGAGGAGAAGAACATACCAAAAAAGGAAGAAAAGCAAAATGAAGGACAAAGACTATTCCAAACAAAGACAAGCATTGGTATTCCTTTCTAGAGGGAGAGTATGATGCAGGAGCATCTACATACATCTTGGCAAGACATGGTCATGATTAAATTCAAATTCAATTTATTGTATTTTCCCTCTAATATGCTGTTACTAAGGAGTAATTGTAAAAAAATAAAGGTAAAAAAATAATTGTTGGGGCTGTTGAGGAAATAAAGGAGGAGTGGTTGTAAATATTTCAACCTAGGTATATTGTTGCAATTTAAAAACTATTTGTTGTTTTATCTTGAGCCCAAGTTGGGCGTAGAGGTTAGGGGAGAAGATTCTTTAAAAACAAACAAAGTAAGATATGCATTGGTGGCATGAAGAGGGACGAAGAGGAAAATAGGGAGGATCTCCTTGGGGAGAGGAAGAGTCAAGAAGGCCATTCGGCCTATATTATGAAAATCAAAATATTATGGCTATTGGCTGGCAATGCAAACAGGAAACATATGCGTAGGCATGTGGGATGGTGCAGCTGAAGAAAACTAGCAGTAAATGCAAAAAGATGCATAGCATGAAAGTTGACGTGGAGATAAAAATATGTAACAAAAGTAAATAAAAGTTCATCAGTTTGTGAGAGACACGTAGCAGTAGCAAAGATTGCAGAGGAGGATAAGAGGTAAGTCTATTTTGTTCATTCTTGTTTGTAAAGATTGAGCCCATGCATAAACTAGCCAGAACCCAAAGGTGTTGGCTACTGTGGATTTGGGAACTTCCCTGCTAGATTTGACCACTGCAAATCTTGGCTAGATTTGTCCAAGTATGACCCCTGCCCATAGAGTGGGAACTTTTGATATTCATTCTATTGTATTGAGGACATCCCTGAAGAGTAATTTTCATTTTGATATGAAGAACTTGATTGTGAATTAAATGGATATGGAGAAGCTTGCTAGCAGAGAGAGACAGGTGAGGACTGTGTGTGTTGGCCATTGACTGTGCTAGCTACTGGTAGAGTTATAGCTATTGGTGACTCATAAGCATCACCACTGAGAAAATCTACAATTTGCTCCATTTTTTGAGCCAAGTTTATAGAATTCATTATAGTGAAGATGCCAAGGAGATCAAAAGGACTGTGGTCGATGGTGGCATTATAAGTCTGCAAGATGAAATGCCAAAATGATAGCGATGCCAAGAGGAATCCAATGCTGAGTTAGATGAGAAATATGCTAGCAAAGGGAGAAGGATATCTAACACCTTGAGACCATGGAGATTAAGATATGATGCCTACAGGGTTGTACGTTGTTTGAAGGAAGAGCAGGTTGTTTGAGTCGGTAGGTTTGTGGTTGCTAAACAAGATTTGAGTCACCAATGTGAGTCACAAGAAAGTTTACATACAACTCAAACTAGGGTGAGATGATGTTTTTCCAATGAAGACTAAACTTGCAAGTTGGATGGCGGTAAGGCAGGGAATGGATTGTGTTAGCCGATGATAGCTCATTGTAATGAAAGAGCAATAACTCATGACATAATGACTATGTTAGACAATAGGAATGAGAATGTACAAACTTTGAATGTGAAATAAAATGTTATTTTATTAATGAGCAAGAGGAAGAATCTTAGCATAGATAGAGAGGATTTGAATTCAATCTAAGAATTCGAGAGTGGGATTTCATGTAATTTTAACACAGTCCAGATTTCAACTTATATTTGAAAGTGAACCAAATATATATACGTGTATCTTCACTCCAAATAGAATGGGTAGAAATAGCTGAGAAAAGTCCATCAAAAGAAAAGAACATAATCATGCAGAATCTAGCCAGATAGTTTAGCCCTATTTACACTCATAGGGATTGCACATCATCAATAAAATAGAGTTTTCAATGCTTGGAGGATCAGGTAATGACCTCTAAATTTTATAGATATAGCAGAGTGTAACCTACAACATAAGTGTCAAGAGGAATGGGATTCAAAGCCTAAGCCTATGACATAAAGATATAGTTCTTACTAGAAAAAAAAGGTAAATGATTATAAACTATGGTTTAAAATGTGTAAGTAAAGTAAATGGTTGTAAAAGGGTATAAACTAAACAAAAATATGGGTTATAATGGTTATAAATGGTTAAGGTGAAATGGTCAAAAAAATAGGGGTGCATGGAACCTAAATTAATTAATGAAAAGTCTAAGTAATCCTATAACTACACCAAATTATTTGGTATAGATAAAGCCTAAACAAGAATACACAAACATTCATCCACAAAATAAAAAATAATGTATAATCTATTAAGTAAATAAAGGAAAGAGTGTAGGGATATAAATACTTATCTTGGGGTAGACACATCGATGCTTAAATCTCCCCTTAATTGAAGTGGAGCTTTAAAAGTGAATGTTGTGCTTTTAAGACCTCAAATGGTTGGATGAAGACCTATATATCCAAAGTTAGAAACTCCCAGTGAATCCTCTTATTGAGCTTCAATGACGCCACAAGACAAGACTCCTCAAGATAAGGTTCTAAGTCACTAACTCTCCCAATACTTCTTTAGGGAAGAAATTTGTGAAAAATTTAAGTGAATGAATGGTATATGATATGATAAGACTAAATTATGACCATACATATAGTGTTCCAATACCCATATCCAATCCTAGACTCTAAATGGATGCTATCACCCTGATCGATACAATTGGAAGCATAAGATGACATAATATGATATTGATAGAGATAATATAATAAAAATGCTTGAAAACACAATCCAAACAATATCAAGATGTATGATATAGTAAATTAAGGGTGAATGCATAATCATATGATATCAACCATGATGATATCATAGGATAAAAGGAAACTAACAAACTTGGATAGAAGTAAATAGACGAGATAAATGGCTAGACATTTAGAGGAGGTCAGAACAATAATATTGATGGTGTATTTATGATAAAATGGAAACATCTCTCATACATAACCATGAGACTTTCCCACCCCATTCAAAATTCACCCTTTAAGGCATGCACTTATGGATATTTATGAGTCGACAAGCCACTATAAGGGAAAACATCAATAATTGATAAAGTGAAAAAATTATGCATATACACTTTTAATCTATAAGTTTTTCTATATTAGTTGATTCTATTAAATGAGTAATTTATTTTAGGTTCAATGACATTAAATGGCCTAACCATTAATCTATGAGCCCAATATTTTTCTCCCACCTTTCATCTTGAGGTTGAAGATTAGTTAAATGAGTATTGTGGTTGAGGCTCAATAATACTCAATGACCTATGCACAACTCCCTTTTTAATGAGGGTTGGGAAAATTATATTCTCAACCCATGGAATTTTTTTAGTAGAAAAAATTGGGGTATGATCACCTCAAATTATCCAATTGATTTAACAAGGAATCTTATCTCTTTGATTCTTCAATAAAAAATCATCATTACAAATGATAAGACATAAGGAACATGATTCACCTAATTATAGGTACCTTCCTTCCTTGATCCCTAAGTTTCAAAAGTTTCAATTTCATTTAAATTTTCATATTTCATATGTGGACATTGATTATTTCATATTCATTAAAAGCTACATGGGTCAAGTTATACATTTAAATCCACTTATGAAAGACAAAGTGTGTTATACACACTCAAGTATGTTTCTTTATCCTTTTACTTTGGCATTTTATTTAATTTAACTACTGGAATAATAAGGATAGACACTAAAATATGGAATTATATACTTATAATTGTTGGTTTTGAACTATATTCAATTTACATGACTTGTGTGCACATATATGACTCTTATTCACCCTTATCTCACATCCACATGCTTTTCATGGGTATGACCTTCTCAAATTTATATCATTCACCTAAATAGACTCTATAGTTTATGTCTAACCAATTCAAATTCATATTTATAAAATATATAGATCATAATATTTTTATTATTACCTTTGAGATAATCTATTAGGCTTAAAATATTTAAGAAATTTTGACTCATCCAAACCTGATGTGCACCCAAAAATATAGTTCTTTATTTGAATGACACTTGATCTAGTTCCCCACCTTTTTCTACCACCTACATTCACTCTTAGGCTTACAAATAAAAAAAATTATAAGTATAGTATCATCTTAGGTATCTTATATTTATAATAAGTAGAATTATCAAATTAGATTTTGCCTTTTACATTCATATTTGTGTTTATTGTTATATTTTTATACAATTTGAGCTAGGTCAAAGTTATATCTTATTATATCACATAAGTACAAAATAAAGTAAATGGTAATACATAAATTGAATATCATTTTCATTCATCCTTAATATCATACAATTTACATAAACATGTATAAAAATCCATTAATATATAAAACTAAGCATTCATTCTACAAAACATGATATAACACAATTTTCTTTTATGGATCAATCCATTATTCAAACCCTAATTTTTCTCTTGACTTGATTAATTTTTTTTAAAAAAATATCCAAGGTGCTAAAATATTATGGTGAGGGGACTATTTATAGGTTTCTAGGATCCCTTAGACCCATTCCAGCCGGTGTTGAATCAAATTACACTTATATTTTTATGCCAACTTTTATTGCACATATTTTTTCCCTTAAAATATGTTTTGGTATATCCTAGTTAGATTAAATTGATCCAAAATTATTTATTTATTATTTACATCTATCAAATCTATCATTACTTTGTCATTTTTCTTTTTCTTTCAATCTATGTTTATTTTAACCCACACATTAATGCTTATTTTTGTGTTTTTTAAAATGATTGGTAAACTTATGAGATTTGAAAGGGCCCATAGATTTTTACAAAAACCAGGGAAGATAAAGTATGAAAAAAAAGAAAAAAAAACACAAAATACGCTAGACAAAATCCATAGTGGTTAAACTACAACATGCCATCAGTAAAATGATTGCATCCAGTTAGCATAACATCAAAAAGGTGCTAAGTCTTTATATGTTTATTTTGGTTTAACAATTAAATGATATAAACAAATCAACTATTGAAAACTTATTTAAATTAAAAAATGTATAAAACCTAAATTTATCATACAATAATTTATATAATTTTAAATGAGATATAAATATTAAATTAAAAAACAAAGATGCAAACCTATCTCAGACTAAACTTGTGTTGATTGTGCAAGATGACTATTGATGAAAACTGACTGTAATGATCCCTAAACTATGTCAAAACCAAAATAATATTTCAAACTACATTGAGAAAAGGTTGTAATAGGAGGATAGTCTACATCAAATCCCTATATATTGACTATGGTTATATCTTGGTTGACTGTGAGATTGATTTTTATATGAAATTACTTGTAATTATCTGAGAGGGTTTTTTGATTATCTACGTGTGTCAATTTGATGCATGAAAAATTTATAAAATATAAACCCTAGCTCCTAAATTAGAAAAAATGTAGATAAAATATAAAGGGGAGAATCAAGTAATGGGAATAATTGAGCTATCCTGATAAAACTCATAATCTGAGTGCTGCCTACTTAGCCCAAAAAAGCCCTAGGTTGACATAATTTTCCCTCCTAAGGTGACTGTGTGAATCTTGATCTTTTCTATATGAATCAAAATAGATAGATATACTTGAATGATTGAACATGAGTGCCATTGACCTAAAATAAAATATCTTTAGACTTGGCCAATGACTATTAGAATAAAACAAAATTGGAATTAGAAAGAATTAGTGATTTTTTGCTCAATGTGTAGGAGAATTTCCAAGGGATTGCTAGATGTTGCATTTGGATGTCTTGATGTGTTTATATAGAGTAATATTTGGAATATTTACATTAAAATACCTTATTAAAATCATGGGAGGGAAAATATTAAATGTCTCAAATTTTAAAAGTTATTGTTTGAGAATGAGGGACAAGGTTGCATTGTGGCCCTATCTATCTAGTGTGGTTTTATTCTAAAAGGACATAGACTATTGAAATCTAGATGACAAGAGTTAGTAGGAAAATAGGGATGCATGAAATTTATTTCAAGTATTTTTAAGGTATTAGTTAGAATAGTGAAGGCTCTCATAGAGTTTTTGAGTTAATTAAATGGTGAATAGGGCAAGAAAGATAAGGACTTCAAGATTAAACATTATCAAATGCTTAATGATTAAATTTTAGTGTCTAAATTCCCCCTTTATTATAATGATGTAATGAAGTGAAAATGGGGATTCAAACATAAGTGTGTATACACACTTTGTAATTTTATTTGAATCTTCATCATGTAGGATGCCTCAATGAAAAACTTGAAACAATGCCAATTAAAGTAGTTACTATTCATATTTGATAATTAAAAATATAAAACTTGAAATTATAAAAAGAGAGAAAGGAAAGAATATATCTAAAAGAGTATACAATATAATTTCCCTATAACTTGAAAGTGAATAAGTGTGTGTTCTCCCTTGTTGAGGCATTTGGATAAATGTTGAATATGTGGTTAATTGAGAGTGAACAAGTCTCAATTTGAAAACTAGTGAAAGCCTTGAGTTGGAAATATTATATGTTATAACTCTCTTATGAATATGTAGAGTAGTCTATAAAAATAATTGAAGGGTGGAACCACCAAATTTGGCTTGCTATAATGGAAAAAGTGCAACCATAGATGTTGAGTTTCATTAGACTATAATGTGGCCCACTTGTAAATAAATATGAATCACACTAATAAAAATGAATATAATTTTTATTTGAAACTTTTCACTTTGAAAATATTGAACCTTGAAACTTTTGAAATTTGAAATTGTAATGTATAAACATGAACATGAATGAATATCATACCCCATGTACTATATTGCATTTATATAGAATGCCAATTTGATTTTTAACTATTTGAAACCAATATTTTATAACTATAGGAATGAGTGCACATGTTTATCATATACCCTCATAATCTATAAACGTTCAATCGTATTGAAATTTAAAAACTATATTCTATCATAAATCTACAATTTATTACTCATGGGGCTTAAATTCCCACAATAAGAATATTGTCACTCCCCCATTTTGAGATGAGAGATGTATCTTGCAAGTCATTTAAATAAAATAAAAAACATATGTGAAAGATATAATCATGTATTATCACTCTGAACATTTAAATTGGATTGCATCATAGTATTGAATTTCATATGAAACATATGCTATATAGTTATAACATTTAAACACATAATCAATATGTGCATGATATGTATGATGGAACCAAATTAAGAGTACATAATAGATGCAATGCATGATCTAAATCATGGTACCATAGTAAATAACAATGAAGACACACTTAATGTCATATAATGTCACATAATATGTATATAATGTCATACATAAGGCCTAAAGTTTGCATACAAGAGACATATGAATGCCACATAATCATATAAGGCCAAGGGCCACATTAAAATGGAATGATGATGCCATATAAACAAGAAAATTTATATATTATACACATAGGGCCAAGGGCCACACATAATAAGAAAACAAGTCCTAACTTATCATATATATTAAAGTAATAATTTTGAAATTAAGCATAGAGAAAATGATACTAGTTTACATTAACCATATAAATGAATGCCATTGTTATCAAATAACATATCCACATTATAGGATATAAAATATGAGTGATTAACAAAATATTTTTATGATATATAGCTCAACATGAAAAAAATGTTGTAAATAAATACATGTTAAAGAGTGATTAGTAAAATAATTGTATGATATATATCTCAAAATGGAATAAATATTGTAAATAAATACATGTTGAAGTGTTCTCAGAGAATGAATACTTGCCTCCAACTTAGAAAGGCCACTAGGTAAGAAAGAAGCCCAACAATGAAAAACCATGTAATACCATGTCCTGTATCACACTCACATACCTCATGAAAAGCTTTGTGTATTAAAAATTGAAATATGTTATCTAATTTTTATGAAATAAATAAAATATGTAAATAAATAAACTAGCAATATTTTGAAATGATTTTAAGGTCTCTATTTTGAAAATTTGAAATTATTTTTATTTTTTTAAAATTTTAAACTTTTATAAAATTAGAATTGAAAAGACTAAGAAGCAATGCTTCAAAAATAGAAGAAGTGGGAGGGATTCAATCAATCCAAAACAAGGTGATAAAGTATAAAGTGGTAAGGAACAAGGCAAGTAATGTTCCCCTAATATATATGTAAATAAGTCATAGAAATGTAACACAAATTATTGGTATGCATATAATAATGTACATGCCCTCAATGGGAAAACATGTACGGTACTCATAGAGAATGTAGGAGTAGATATATGCAATCATTAAATTATGATAGATATGCCATAGTGATGAAGTATAGTGACATAAATAATGAACATTAAAAGTATTGTAAGATAGTTTTTTTGGATTGTTTAAATAAATTTTGAAAATGCAAGAGGGAAAGTGGCCAAAGTGAAAATAAATCCAAGTGCTAAAAGAATGCTTGGATAAGGGATAGAAAATGTAAAAATGAAGTAAAATAAAATAAGATATTTAAAAGTATGGGTAGATAATCAAGATATTTGACCCAATCAGTGGGTTGGGAGGAAGTAGGAGGCTGCGTCCAACTAAGGATCTTATCAAGAGGATGGACATATGTATACCCAAATACATTAAATGAATAAGTGACTTATTGTGAAGATGAAGTGTTAATTGTAGATGCCTCTGAATCTAAATTAGAATCATATTTTATAACATAACCATCTGAATCATTTCTCATCCACCCATGTAAACCTATATCCTCATGTGTAATATGATAAAATATAACTACTTGAACCTATGGTGAAGCTCTTTTCATAACTTGTGATGCCTTAAGAAATTAATATCTCTTTTTAGGTGCCACTTTTTGCCTATAATAATGTGCCCTACACTTTGGAACTAACTAATTATGATCATATGTAACTATATCAAACTCATAATAAAATGAAGTAATTGATTCTATAATATGATTATGAATATCTAGATCATAATTTTGAATAGCTCTATAAGATATTTCATTAACATGTTTCTTAATGTATGTATAATCCAAATATTCTATATAAAGAGTATATATCATTGATTCTGAAGGATATTCATATTGGATTCTTAGAGTTTTGACCACATGATTAACATGAATACATTTGAGACATTTATGCACTATAGAAGGTACTGATCTAATTTTTCATTTTCAAGGGTGCCCTAATAGCATATCAAAGACCCTTATGCTTGGTATAACTAAGAATGGAGTGAACACTATGAGAGGTCCCACTTGTAAAGGTAGTAATATATGCCCAAAATTATCTTATGTATGAACATTAATTGATTTGAAAACTCTAGAAGTATCTTATAAATTTTGATCTATATAACCAAGAGAGTAGAGGAGTGTTATGGTGCACACATTTTTTTTTGATCCATTACCTATCATAGCACTATGTATGGATTTATTTTCAACATATGCTCAAATAAAGATGCATATCTATATGAATCATCTTCAACAACTTCACTATCATCAAATGTAATCATAGGACATAATGCTTATTTACTTGTAACAATACCAATGATGTTATCAAGTGATGATCATATGTATAAGGAGGATAATGATAATTATATGCATAATGTACTTCAAAATCATCATTATTATTTTTTATTTCTTGATTTGGAATATGATCTTTGTACATTTTGGGATTTTAATTGTCATTTTTTTGTGACTTATCCTCTTCAGTAGGTATGCCAATATCAATAATATTCTCATAAATGAGATATTGAATCTTGTGCTTGAGCTTGAAACATCTATTTGTGTAATGTCCAATACATTGATGATAGTCAAAATATGCCTTGCTATTAAAAAATATAGATTATGGTTTAGACATATTTACTTCCATTGGTGGAAGAAGATAGATTAGATTACATTTAATCAAATTTTGTAACAATCTATGAGGATGTGATGGTAACCTTGAGAATTTTCTCCTTGGTGGGTTTTGTAATTGAAGATTTTGTGTTGTTTGTGAGATAACATTGACCGTAATCTTAGCTTCATTTTTTATTTCATTGGATTTTATCTTATAATTTAGCTTGATTTGAAACTTAACATTTGAATTATAAAGAACATTTTAAGTATACTTGAGCTTTTTCAAAGTAATCAATTTAACTTCATGTGTTATTTTATTGTACAACATAACTCATCAAAATATTTGAACTTATCAAACATACTAGACTCTTGAAGTAGAGATATAAAAATTTGAGTGAAGATATCTTGGAAATTATTATCAACCATTTTATTTGTCAAATTTTTCTAGCATAGTCTTATATCTTAGAACATATTCACTAATTATTTCATTAGACCCTTATTTGAGCCTTGTAATTTGAGCATATGATAGCTTTTAACCAATGCTGATATAAAAGTGTGTTAAAAATTGATTTTCAAATGGATTTAAATACTTTACTAATTGAAAATCAAGATCATAAAACCATCTAAAATCATACTCTTTAACACTTTTTGGAAAAAACATTGTCAAAAATTTATCATTATCTACATAGTTTAGACAAGTTGCATGTAATGCATGCTAATTTTGTTTAGGATCACATTTTACTTCGTATAAGGGAAGCTTAGGAACCACAAATATAAATGGTAATGGATAAGGTAAAAGTTAAAGTTTAAAAGGGTTATTTAACAAGGAACATGAGTCCATGGAGGAGCTAGTATGAAAGAGACTTTGCTAAATTTGAGATAACTTAGATTGTAAGGCAATAATTATATGCTCAAGAGTAGTATTTATAGAAGACATTGGAGGAGTATAAGTAGAATGAGTAGGAATAAGCATGAATAATTTTTGGAAACCAAGTTATTTTAACAAACCAAGGGATGATGCTATGAAAGTAACTAAAAGTATATAAATAATAATGGATGTAATAGTAAAAGTGGTAATATTAGAAGTAGGGGATTTGAAAATATGAAAATGCAAATCTTGTGGTGGAGATGTGACAAATGACAAATTTGGCTTGATGATCAAATTTTGATGCTATAAGGAGACTAATATCCCTATTTTAATTTTAGGGGTTTTATTGAATAACTTGATGAAGTTCAAATAATTATTACACTTGATTTCTATCTACTCCATTAAGTTCTTATGGATCAATATGAGTTTCATGCTAGTTATGTACATCATAATTCTCTTCATTATTTTCAATATCAGAATTAGTGTGAGTCTCAAATTCATTGGATCAATGAATTTGAATAGTAACATTACTATTTTGATCTAAAACATCATGACTTGTCATTGCATAAGAAACCAAAGGAAGCTACATATATGAAAAATGAAAGCCACTTAATATAACATTACACCTTAGAGGTATATAGTACAATATGAATCAATATAGATAATGAATATGAATAAAATATGAAAAAAAATCAAGGCATAACATATGATATAGGCTACCATTTTAATGATTATGTGGGATATCAAATATACTTGCTCAATTTTAGAGAAGACCAAATGTTTTAGAGGACTAACTACATAGGAAAAGACATGTCTCTAGCCAAGTATCCCATCTTTGTGGGTATAGTGAGAGTAACTTCTCTAAGTGATACAGTTCTCTGGGGTGCACCACAAATAAAAGGGATAAAAGAGGTTTCTTATGGTATAAAAAATGGACCATAGGTATTTCCAATATATTGTAAGGTATTAGGAAAATGAACTCCATGTTTAGTGTTATATAATTGCTTAAGTATTGGGGCACTACCCCTCATACACGATGTCCATAAAACATATCACCACTTAGTATGTGATGACCATCACTAAGAAGTTTTAAAAATTCCAAAACATGTTTCTAAAAACTAGTAAACAAATATAAAATAAAATCAAAATATTTTTGTGTATAAATATCAACAAATTTCAACTAAGGTTCAAATAAAATGCTTTAGTTTCAGATGTCATCGAACATGAAAAGATAATTTATTTAATGTGTGATTAAATCCAAGGTCGAATAAGATTGACTCATGGTGTCAGATTTATATCCAAGGTTGATGTTTATTTTCTTTCAGTGTTAGGGATATACAGATACTTGTATGAAATCCTATGATAAAAATCAAGAAAACATATAACAATGTTCTTAATAAAATTATAGATTCACCATAATGTTTATATGTTTATTTTGATTTAAAAATTAAATGATATAAAAAAATAAATTATTGAAAACTAATTTATATTATAAAATATAAAATACCTAAATGTACAATATAATAATTTACATAATTTATAATGAGTTATAAATAGTAAATTAAAAAACATATATGAAAAACTATCTCAAGCTAAAATTCTATTGACTGTGTAGGCTGAATGTTGATGAAAACTAATTATAATGATGCCTAAAATATGTTACAACTAAAGTAGAATTTCAAATTACACTAGGATAAGGATGTACTATGAGGATAGGTCCATATTGTATCCTTGTCTGTTGACTATGATTGCATCCTAGCTAACTATGTGATTGATTTTCTGTGTGAGCACCTGTAATTTTTTGAAAGGGTTTTTTTATTGTTTACATGTATAAATTTGATGTGTAGAAGACCTAAAAAATAAAAAACCCTATATCCTACATAATAAACCAAATAGAGATAAAATACAAAGGGGAAATCAGGCAAGGGGAATAACTAAGCTATCCTAAAAAAACCCTATATAATTTGAGTGCTCCCTATGTATCACAAAAGGGCTTCACACCAATGTAGTTCTCCCTCATAGGGTGAGTGTGTGAATCTTGATCTTTGTTATATGAATGTAACTAGATAGATTGAATTGCATTATTGATAATGAATGCCCTTGAAATCTAATAAAATAACTTGATACTTGGCCTATTAATGTTAGAATAAAGTAGATCTATAATTGGAAAGGATTAGTGCTCTTTTTCTCAATGAATAGTAGAATTTCCAAGTGATTACTTGATGTTACTTTCAAATGTCTTGATGTGTTTATATAGAGAAATATTTGAAATATTTATAATCAACCTTGAGAAAATAATGGTAGGGATAATATGAAACATCTCAAATTTGAAAATTTACCATTAGAGTTTAGGGGACAAGGCCACACTTATGGAGAAGGCCATAATATGACCCTGTCTGCCTAGTGTAGTCTTGTCCCAAAAGGACAAACACTATTGAAATTTGGATAACAAGAGTTTGTAATTAGAATAGTGATTCCTAAATGATGTTTATAGTATTTACAAGGTAGTAATTAGAATAGTGAAGGCTCTAATAGAGTTTTTAAAGTTAATATAATAATTAATAGGCCAAGCAAGGTAAGAATTCCAAGATTAAATATTGTCAAACACTTAATGATTAAATTTTAGTGACTACACCAATAATATATGAAGTGTTAGAATATAAAACTAGTGGCCAACAATGACATTAAGACTCTCCCTCACCTTCCAATCCCCCTTCAATGTTTGGAGCTAGTTTTTGAAGGATACCCCTTACTCATCTTAGTTTCCTCCCCCTATTTACTCTTCTTTCTCTTTGTTATTTTATTGGGGCCTTCCTAGGGATCCCCATATTTCCTCTTAATGAATATAAATTATAGAGTTTTGATGCTATAAATATAATTTTTAAAGGTGGATTTGTTAATAAAAATCACATGATCCACATTCACTGTGATGATCTGCATATCCTTCTCCACTATTTTGAGCTTGTTATTAACATTGGCCATGTCTTCTATAGTCTAACATATATATTTAAAAAGTCCTAATGAGTAATGTCCTCTTGAGGATCTATTTTTTTGCTGGATTTCTCCCTATCTAATTACATCTAAATAACCTTAAACTATTTTTTTTGTTTGATATTCTTAGTGAATAATTGTTTCATGATACCCATTTGTAATCTAAGGACCTTAATTTTTGAATCTTCCTATAATATTCTTCCTCTTTCATGATCTTATTCTTCCCCTTAGGGTTGGGGATGGGTATACTAGACAATAAATTGTCTTCCCCTAGGTCAAGATCATTAAAGTACAAAGGATGGGTATTCAGTAGAGGGTTAGGAATATCTTCACATATTTTAATAAGCTTTAGCTGCTTAGGATTAGCCTTCTCTTATGCATTTTAACCAACACATAATTTCATTTCTTTTTCATGTTTACTAGCTACTCATAGCTATTTTTCACCCTTGTGGATTACTAGGCAAGATCCTACACATTATCATACTTAGTCATTTATTGCATAAGTAACCTTATGCAAAAAATAGGGTTAACATTCTCACATACTACCTTGTTTTCTATCCCAAGAAAATTAGTTTTGAGTCTTCTAATGTTACACTTGAAAAATTTGAAGAGTAAATTATTGAACCTTCTTTTAAAACTTTTTCAAATTGTACATAGTTTTATTGATAACTACCTTCATATATTGTTATTTTTTTCCATTGCCTCCAAATCTACAACATCCTCTCCCTTCTCTTCATAATATTTTAAAACACTTTTAAAAATTCATTTCAAACCATCATATACTTTTCACATATTTACTTCCTTAAAAAACACTTCATTATATAATCCTTCAAGTTTTCCATGTAATTTTGTGTCCGTTTTCTTCATTTGTGTTTTCTAAAAGTTTAACTTTGTCAACATTTTTGATTTTCTACCATTTTTTACTATCTTTTCATAAGAAATCTTAGCCATTTTATTCTATCCACCATGAAATTAGTGACCTTATTACTATTAGTTATAAATTTTCATCTTAAGGATATCCTTTCCTTATAAACTTCATCCACGTCCATAGTTGCACTTGGGATATCATCTAGCTTTGCCAAAACTCTCTCTATATATCATGATGATATTACATATGGAACCTTGATCCAAGGGTTATATTTTACCCATTTTTACTTAATATTTACCAACATGTAATGCAAAATTACATAAAAAATCTTGAATATTAATCCACTAATTTCTTAGAGTTTCTCTTCCCCAAACAAATGTTATATGTTGCCATACCAATTTAACATATTGATCTTAAAAATATCATATACATTTATTTATGGTACACCTAATTCATTTATTATAATAAACACCAAATATGTTCCTTAACAAAATATTCCTCTAGTTGCATGTGATTTCTTCAATACTTTGTTTACCTCTTTAGTTATTACTGTGAAAAATTAAACTCACTCCCTGATTTTTTTTTATGAAATGTTTGGATGTCATCTAACTTCATCATATAACCCCCACTTTTAAAATTGAATTATGCATCCACATTATCAATATTTTATAATTACCATAACACCACACACATATATTCACCTTCACTCTCCAACCTAATTATTCAAGTATTTTACATAGGGGAGACTTTAATACTCATATTTTGAAGTATGTTATTCCTTGGTGTGTTTTAGAAAATGACTATTTTGTCAAATTTTTGGATTTATAAAGAAAGGAAATTCATATATATATAAATATAATATATACCCTTAAAATGTGCTTTCATATTATTATTTTTAATCGTCCTCAGTACATCCAACTCCTTATGGAATACTATATCATATTGCACTTTATGATGATTGAAATCTTCAATCATGCACTTGTATTTTTAGTCATCCTCTCACCTACCTAAATTCCATATGAATATCCCATACCATGTAGTAAAAATTAATTTTTATCCTCTTTATTTTATGATTTGGTTTAGGTGACCCTTGTCTACTCTACCTACTTAATCTGTTCTTCCACTTTAGACTCACTGGTTGATTTGAATGTCTCACTTTCCTCTATTAGATCAATTACTACTAATGTACTTTTCTTATTTTCCATTTTAGCACTAATTTTATTTATATATAAAAAAAATCTAAAAATATTTACATAAATCCCCATTTTATATCATTTATTCATTCATATTATTCTTTTTCTTAACCTTCATTCCCTTTTAATGGTGTTACAACTCTCTTGTCATTTTGCCCTAAAATCTTTATAACTTCATTTGTTTATTTTCCATACTATTTATTCACACTTTAATACTTGAGATATAAATTATATTAATAAAAAAATTATATTTAAAATTAAAATCCTATCTTATTATATCCTTAGGTGTATTAAATGTACCACCTACTTGTGGTCAATTTTCTTACCTTTCATTATTTCACACACATTAGTCATTTTTATAACAATTTGTGACTTAGTTGACTTTTACATTTTAGTATTCCCATTATATTATACACATCTAGATAGTGTGAATATTATTTATTATCCATTTTATTTTTGAGCAATATACTCTTCCCACTCACATTCTATCCAACTTTTCAATTTTTCTTGCCACGTAGTCTTGGTTTAACCTTTTCCGCAACAAGTATGTGATAAGTCCTCTTATGAATTATTCATGTTTTTGATCACCTTGGACATCTTTATATTTTTCATTTTTAATTTTTTATTGATTAATCACTATTTTATTTTACATAATGTAACTATGCATAATCACCCTTTTGAAGGTTACTTAGATGTCTGGCATAAGAATCCCAAAATACCCCTTGCTTGAATTTTGCAACTAGATTTAAAAGATTTTCTACACTTATTACATAATTAAAGTAAACAATTAGCATAAGAAAACTAAAAAAAATAGTAAATGATTTTGTGTTACATTTTATCATGGCCAATGGCCATATAAAATATTCATCTGCATGGTCATTTAAAATAAGGCTCGTGCCTACTCCCATTGAAGTTCCTTTGAAATTTTTACCATCCAATGTACATTGTTTGTTGGTGGTAGTTTATAAAATTTGGTGAATCACATACGTCCTATCCACTAAATATGGATCTTTCCTTGGTGTTTCAATATCTAGAGGAGTACAAAAATGTCTTATCACCCATGCAAAATTTATTTTTCTTAATGTGGTTATCATTCCAAAACTTCTAATAGGTCTTTTCCATCCCTTAGCTTCATCAAGCTAATAACATATTTTCATCCAAGTAAATTAAATATGATAGTCTCTTATTAATGGATGCATGATGTTCTAAACCTATCACACATGTAATCATCAATGAAGTTATTAAAAACTTAATTGTTAGTACTCCTTTTATACTATAAACCAATTGTAATAAAATATATTTGTTAAACTAGTTATATGTTTCCCTATATTTCAAAAACTTAGATGGAACTATATATTCCTAATATCTAAGCCCCACATCATATATATTTATGATAGTTGTTACAATAATTTTGGTAAAAGCCTCTACTATAACATTAGATTTAGGATGATATGGTGTTATCTTATGATGCACAACCATGAAATTTTACAATAAAGGGTATACCTTTTATGTAAGAAAATGAGTAAAATAAAGAGGACACCCCTATCTTGTTACAATGTTCTCCCATAAGAACTTTATTGTAGTTTTTGCTATACAATCCTTTTAACTTGTATCCTCAACCCATCTTGTCAAATATTTAGTGGTTATTACCATTGCATCACACAATAAGATAAATTATACCTATAATTTTTATACCCATTTATTTATTAGTTCCCACAAGATTGTTAAAATAAAATACATATCATCCCATATATTGGTAATTCATACCCTTTGGAAAATTATCAACTCTATGTGTACTCCTTTATATCCTTGTAAAAATTGGGTGACCAATGCTCATCCAACAAGACCTTGCAGGTAATTTCCTATATAACATATTTTATACTAGTAATGCCTTCGTATAATTCACATAATACTTATGCATGTTCATGTTAAAAAATAAAAATATACATTAATTCATATCTTCTAAGTTTATATAGTTATTTCCATATCAACTGATAGGCTTTAACCCTTCTATGTTTTAATTTTATTCTGTTATCCAATCCCCTAGGTTAAATCTTAAAGTAAAAAAAGTGGCTATATATAGAAATTATTTAGATAATATTTATAAAAACATAATTGTGAATCATGTATATCATCCTTAATAAGTCACAAAACCTCCCCTATTTCAATGTTCAAAAGAATGATTTGGTCCTGTATTCATGACTCCAAGTTTTACTACCACTAAAATTTAGAATTCCTCCAATAACATGATCTGTGTGACACTAGTTTGTTCACTAATTATTTTAATTATTAATGGTTTGTAAATAACAAAAATGAAGTTTTTAGAAGATACTACTTGAACTTTTAGATCACGTTAACCATTGTTAGTGCTTCCTTCTAAATTGTGGTAAAATTATTCTCATACTTGGATAAAATTATTCATGAAAAATAAATTGATGATGTATCTTTTACTCTCATTATTAAATTACTTTTCCCTTAACACAATTAAAAATTCATCCACATACACATGAAATGTATATTTCTAATTTAGAAAGCATAAAATTGGGTGCACTTGCCTATTTTCCTTTCAACACCTCAAATGATTCTTCTTGTGTTTTTGTACAACTAAATGGTCCATCCTTCTTTAGTAACCCATCCAAGGGCCATAAAAATATTTAATATTTATGATTAGTTTTTTTTCAATATGTGAAATTCCCCAAAAATATGTGCACATCATTATAGTGTGTAGTTCTTGTATATGTAATATCTCTACATTTATGGAAGGATGAACTAACATGCCTTATATATATATATATATATATATAACTCCCTAATAGTGTGATAAATAGTACTATGAATATTAAATTATTTATATTTATTAATATCTAAATTTATATACATATTTTAAACATCAAATGTAAGTTTTCATAAATATCATTTTACTGGTCTATACATAATCTAGTTATTCAAATAAACTTTTAAAACATTATGTGTGATATCTATAAATTATTTATAAAAAATGTGTGAGAATAAAACAAGTGTAATTCAACCTAAAAAATATAACAATATATGAAAATGACTCATAATCTAATATAAAAGTGGTATTTGGCATATCCTCATCAGTAACTAAGGTATTTAAACTAAGGGTTATAATCGAAAGGTATCTAACTAGGGATATATTATCATGCAAAGATAAATTAAACTAATATAAGCATAAAGAAGAAGAAAAAAAGAGATTAGTATATTATATGGATATAAACCAAATAAAATAAATATTTTAGAGATAGTGATACTTACCCTAAGTTAACATTTTGGTGTATCAATCTCACCCTTGGCTCAAGTGGAAATTTATGAGAGATATTATAAGTGGAGGATCAAAATATAAGGATGAATATCTAAGTATAACTATTTTGAGACTTTGAATAATAGTTATACCTCTCTATTTCAATTTTATTCTTAAGGACTCCAAAGAGCTTGTGCAAACATAAATATCCACATGTGTAAGCTCCTATACTCTAATTCCTCTTCTATTAGTAAAAGAAGGTTTTTGTGTGAAAGAAGAAAATAATAATGTGTGTTTATCATAAATATGAGAAATAGAAGACCTATATATGGATAAAAATATAATTCTTATCTATCTATAGATCCTCCAATTTCATCACTTTCATGTGGAATTTTTAATCAAAATAACTTTCTACAATAACATGTAAATCATATTAGAAATCACTAAAACACCCAAATTTTCTTGTGCACTTAATGTGCATGTTATGAAACACATTAGGGCATACCTAATTAGGGAAATACATTCTATCCAATCATTAACTTCACTTAATTCATCTTGAGTCAAATTAAAATTATGCATGGGATGTTTTGTATTAATTAGGTCTAATAGTTATTTGAATTTCAAAAATCACATCACTTTTCATTAAGTTAATTAACCTTTGTTAATTATACTAATCTTACTCTAATGGGAAATTACATTAATTTTTGGAATTTCTTATTTTCTTAATTCATTAATTGAATTATTCTTACACTCACATAGAAAGTGGATTCAAATATTTGAAATCATGACATCACATAGAAAGTTGTCAAACATGTTTAATCCTAATTTGGATTAAGGAATCCTACTTGGGTAGATAGGTTTAAGGATTTATAAATGATAGGGCACAAGAGTAAATATCAGATCTATAGTAGGCTGATTAATTTTCTAAATTTAGATGTACCATATGTTAAATTTATTAAACCAAGATAAGTCATTAATGGAAAGTATAATTATGATCGATATAAAAATGATATAAAAGAGAGTATTTATCTAGTTTTTATGATAATGTAGATCTGGGTTTGGTATAGTTAGAAAGTAGGTAGGAAGATGATTTTGGATCAGTCTTCAGATTTTTAGATCCAGTGCCTCTAGCTATTTGGATAATTGTGAGCTTGAGATAGTTGCATTGATGCTAGTGACCTATATAAAATATCAGCTAAAATAGGATGTGACCACTTAGATGCTTTTGGGTTTGGTTTCAAATTCAATTTGGTGCATTCGTATCTAGGTCATAGACTATCACTCTTGGTGAAATGGGAAAACCCTACCTTTTCATCTCAATGTGACCTTAGGGAAAAATGGGTTAGTGGGAACACAATATCAAGATGACATAAAATGACCTCACTATCAAAGGGTACTGACTATATAGAAAATACTCTATAAGATGGCATTAGACTCATGTAGTTATCCCCTAGATGTTGGCTTGTGTGTGAATCATGTTATGTGTGTAAATCAAGTACAATAGTGATCTAGCTTATATATTATCAAATATACTCTTATGACTATTGGAATCAAGATGACTAAAATGGGGGGGGGTGAGTCAATGTCCTTATAAAATTTTACTTTAAATTTAATATATATTCTAATAATTCATCAAACAACATCATCATATGAGAAATATCAACTAGTCTAGCAACATAGTAATGAGAATATACACATAGTAAGTAAGAACACATCATATAAATGGGAAACCCTCATAGGTATAAAACCCACTGACCATAGCTTGGAAAAATATTCCTATACATAAATGAATAAAATTTAGTTGAGCACCCACTAAAATAGGAAAACTAATCCAGTCTATCAAGCACCAACTTGACAAAGTCTTTAGCAAGTACCCACTTATAAGGAAGCGCCAACTCCCTTAGTAACTCAACACCAACTCAACCACCTATTGACCAAGAAAAAACTCAAAAAATTAGAATTATACCTTGTATTTTTTAACTTATTAAAATATTTTATAGATGATGGTCCTTTTATTTATCTCTTCACACACTTCTATCTTTCTTAAAATTGCCTTTAGTCTTCTTTGCTCTACCATGTCTCTTCAAGACTAATTAGGTCATATGACCTTGATCTCCAGACTTAGACATCCTATTAGATATTAATGGTTTTATATAACACCCTATGATGGTATACATGACATCCTTATAATCCCCTTTATGCTATTTTACTCACTTGCACACTCTGTTTATTCACACACACAAATAGGCCTAATTAGTCTTACTCTTATATAAGTCACTTTCTCTCACACACCTTGGTAATACATACACAATTATACACTTGGATTCCACTTATAATATGAATTGTAACACATTAAAAATATGAATCAACCAATACATTAGGTCAGCCATAACTTAACAGACCAAATTTTTTGTTAGGCCTTAAAGAGACTTAATTCATTTAAGCCTTTATTAGAGCACATTACACTTTATCTTTCTTGAAATGATTCTAAAATACAAAAAAAAAAAGTATAAATTAATATATTAATAAAATATACCTTATAAAAATTAAATTTAAGTCCACAACACCTTTTAGGTCCAACTTTTTTTTGAACACCTTCTCAAAACACAGTTTACGATAGGTTTGTGCATACATAGAAAATCTGTCTTGAACAACTAAAGCATAAACAAAATTTTTATAAAAAACCAAGGAAAAAAATAAAATATACATAAACCTAATGACATAAATGTCATAATAAAATTAATTATATGATTCAACTCAAGGTATACAGGTTCAAACTCTTCTCTGCAAGATGCATACTCTGAACTGCTAACTAGCCTCAAAACAAAATCATGGAAACTTGAAATTATGACATATGAATGAAAATAATAAAGGGATTAAAATTCATGAATATTATATTAAAAAATAATTATAACAATATACAACAAAAATATCACAAGATATAATGATAACTATTAGTCTTGCAGACCAATTTGTTGACCTTCTCTCTCACAGTCTTTACTCAGCCAGACAAATAGCCTCTTACACTAAATTATAATATTATAAAAATAATATATAGGTCATTTAAATAAAAAAATTACCATGTGCATTACATACTTAAAACTAGGGCAAATATCCTCCAACTCATCACTGCAACTTGCTTACCTAGATCTGCCAATTTACGTTCAAATACCTTCATGGTGATAATGACCATAAACACCTGTGTAAATAATTTGAAAGAATTTTGATGCATGTGGATGATGTTATGATATAATTATAGTAATAATTAATATAATTATACCATGGTCAAATGAAAACATTGGTCTTGTAGATCTATCAGGAACATGAACAAAGCCCTTCTCTCCAAAATCAACTGGAACCTGATGCATAAAAATAATGATTGGGGGGAAATAATGTATGACAAATATATGCATAGTACTGATGGTTCCAACTTTCTTCAATAGGTAGGGTTACCCTAGGGCTCTGTGATATGGAATAAAATGCTAAATAATAGAAGCCTCCTTAAGTAAGGAATTAGATGGAAATTGGGAAATGGCTGGCTTATTAAATTTTGGAATGACATTTGGGTTAAGGATAAGGATCTCATCACACAAGGAAAATATGGAGAGATTACTAAAATTTATACTTAGTTTTTTGGTGATAAAGTCAGTGATTACTTGGATAATAATAATGGCATAAGGAGCTAGAAAAATCTATCAGATTACTATGCCCATCAGCCTGAGCTCTTCCCTAGAGTTCTAGAGATTCAGTAGTTGACTCAGGGGATCAAAATCCCTCTCTTCCCATGTGAATATGAATAGTACTAGTGGCCATATAATAATGGATGGTTCTCTGTCAAGTCTACTTATCAATTGCTGAATCCTGAGGCTCAGAATAAATAGATATGGAAAAAGGTTTGGAACTGTAAACTTATACCAAAAATCAACATGTTTTGGTGGGCTACTGCTCATAAAAAAATATTAACCCAAGATAACCTTCAAAAGAGAGGGTTTTTCATGGTCAATAGATGCTATTTGTGTTGATCAAAAGAAGAAATAGTTTTTCACCTTTTCATACACTATGATTTTCCCTGGGAACTCTAGGGCATAATCCTAAATAATTTTGGTATTGAGTGGGTCTATAACTCTAAATTTAAGGAAGTCATCTTTAGCTATAATCCTATCTTTTCTCATCCCTAGCTCATGGAATTATGGAATCAAACTCTACCTCGTTTGAGTTGGATTTTATGGAAAGAGCGCAACCATAGAATTTTTAGGGATACTTCTAGAAATGCTTCTCAGGTGTTTCATTCTTTTATTAAGACTCTTTTGGAAAGTGTCACCATTGCTCATATTCATACTATGGAGAAACCCCTAACTCAATAAGAAGAACAAATTGTATCTAAATAGAAGGTTCTAAACCATATTCCTACTTATAATAATTCCAAAATTCTATAGAGACTTAATACTAAATGGATTCCCCCAAAGCCTAACTGGATGAAACTTAACTTTGATGGGGCCTCCAAGTTTGATGGTAAAGCTAGTGGAGGAAGGATTATAAGAAATGACAAAGGGTGGATGATTTCTATCTATGCTAGTGGAATAGGCTACCATAGTAATAACTATGCTGAAGCAATGACCCTCCTATGGAGGATAAAATTGGCTATATCCCTAGGTATAAGGAATTTTAGTATCCAGGGGGGCTCTAAAATGGTCATTGATGCTGTTAATAAAGCATCAAATGTGGGCATTAAGTTAAAATATATCATTAGAGATATTTAATTTCTTTTGTAGAAGATTACCAGAGTTGATATTTCACATATTTATAGAGAGGGAAATAGTGTTGCTAATACCTGTGCCATTGTCAGCAAACAATTTTCAAATTGGCAATGTTGGTGCCAAATAGATCATATCCCTATAAACATTAGGGATATTATCCAAAAGGAAATGACTTGTTAAGGATGAGTCAGACATATGAGAAGGATAGATCTATTAGTCGGTCCATTTGGAGGGTGCTGACATGGATCTCAAAGCTTGGTGCCTTTTTTACTCTTTTGATAATCATTTCTGATTTATTGTACCAATGTGTTAAGGCGAGCAGACTTCATTATGGAGATCACTGGGAAATGATTTTTAAGCATGGGATAAATAAATATCATCTCAGCATGATACCCCAAATTAGGTACTACCTCATTATCATTATGAATATTCAGGAATAAGGGCTTGAAGCCACTTCAACTACGAAGGTTAAAATTGGGAATTCTCCTAGTCTGGTCTATAAATCCAAAATGGGGGGTGACAAAATTTGAACAGAACTAGTCTCTTGCTATGAGTTTAAAGATAATCCATTGGTCTAGCATTATAAAAAGGGAAGGATTAGCCCCTATCTAGAGAGGCTCAATAGTTTTGATGAAAACCTATCTGAGCAATTCGCAAGGTCTTGGTTAAACTGATGAGTCACTATTGGAGGAATTAGCTTTGATATTTATAAAAAGGTGATATCTATGGCTATAGGCATGTCCATGTAGGGGATGAAGCTACAAAGAAAAACAAAAATCATGGACCTCTCCAGCTAGAAGCTATTTCTAGGAGAAGGTAAAGAACTTGCTCCTTACCAAGGAGGATTTGATAGAGCTAAACTACCCGAGCCATGGGATGGAGTATGCTTCATCCTCATGAAGTATTTCATGCTAAAAGGATGATTCACCAGGTTCTATAATTATCATCTCCCCCTTTTAAATCATTTTAGGTGTAATGCTCTCATTAATTTTCCCTTTTATTTGCTCTCCTCCCTAGAATATTCTATCTTTAGGGTGAGAGAAAAATAAGAAAAAAACATGATATGAATCCTATCCCCCTCCATCAGGGCCTCATTTTTTATTTGTATAATTTCCACCATGCCCTTGAGCCATCCAAGACTATTAGAATTGATAGCGGGGATATTTCTTCTAACCCTTTGGCTGGTGATGTTGTCAATGAGCCCTGTCTTTCCCCTGTCTCTACCAAAACTAAAGAAGTCTCCTTTTCTACTCTTGAGGAGACCCCCATTAACACCCCTAGCTCCTTTGTGAGCATGAAGGGTAAGAAAAGGAATTTTTATACTGGTGAAGAGAGTATTGGGGGGACCACTATAGGGACTCATAAAAATCTTGGTAGGACCATTGGGGGTCAAGGTGGTAAACCCCATATATCCACTAAGGTTAGTAAGGAGGGCCTCTCCTCAGGAGTTTGATGGTCAGGGCAGATTGTTGGAAAACCTACTCCCAAGGCTAGGCTTATTGACTATTCGGAGAGCACCTTAGAGGAAGCCACCCAGGAGGAAGAGTATAAGGAATTAGAAGTTCAAGAAATCTTTGAGGATACTAAAGGCAAGTAGGAGATAAGAGAATTTGAGGCTATTGCGGAGGATGGTGTTGACATTGCAAAAAATGTTGACAAAGAGGGAAAAATGTATGTGGAGGAAGTTGATGAGGAAATCAAAATTGAGATTAGTTTGAAAGCTAAAATTGCTACCCTAAAGGGTCACATCTAGAAACTAGAGCAAAACTTTACCACTGGGCTCTAGAATTCTATTCTTTTGAACAT
Organism: Torreya grandis; assembly: GCA_037957365.1. NCBI lineage: Eukaryota > Viridiplantae > Streptophyta > Pinopsida > Cupressales > Taxaceae > Torreya > Torreya grandis. The sequence continues at coordinate 2,555,377 of JARHVA010002229.1, forward strand.
GTCTATGCTACAAGAATTGGGTAATACTACTTCTACTATCAATGTCAAGAACACTGAGAAATTGAATGACCTCATCAAATCTACGATTATGTAAGAAGAGACTTCTCTGTCTCTCATTTTTCTTATTCTTGTTTTGTTTTAGTTTGTTGTGTCTATTGGTACACTATTAGTGTTGTTCCTATCGTAAGGCATCTTTTATGTTGATTGCCTTCATGGTTCTTCTACTTTTGTAAGGGTTCAGCCCCTGGTCTGCCACCTTATATAATAAAAAAAATATTGGTCTTGTAGATCAATCTCATAACCTCATTATATATAGACCTCACTGAACTAGATAAGTCAACTTGTGAGCAACTTTTCAATCATATTCACTAACCTCCAAAAATTATATTCAAGATGAACATGTATTATAGGTATTTAATAATGTATACATTCATTTTGATTCATCACTAATCCATGATAACACATCCCTAATCACCTCCTCACTTTATTTGGGTTTCTCACTATTTACACCATTAGGCATGTTAGCGATAGGTTATCTTGGATGATCAGTTTAACACACTTGAGGGATAAAAACTATTCAAAAACCACCACTTACATTAAATAAAAGTCTCAAGCTTCAACCTCCATCCATTTAGTATATTTGACTTGGTCAACTTTGACTACTACAATAAATCTTTTAGAAACAAGGCCTTTCTTGTAGGGTTCACTCACTCACTTGATAAACCAATCATAGCCAAAGGTGCCTAGGAGAGTTAAATAAAACCACTAATCACTTAAATATCCATACCAATCCATTCCAAGAATTTTATAGCAAGATATTTCACATCATGTCATTATTAGAGTTTTAGAGAGGGTTAACACTATTTTTTGTATTAATGATTATTCATAAAGGAATACCCCTTATTTATAAAAATCATGCATAATAATATTAAATATGACCCTTAAAAATCTCTCATCAATATCTCAATTTCCCATGTAGAGGTTTCATGTGCCAATGAACACTTGAAAGTCCTTCTCAAGTTGAGAACCCTCTATTTTGTGCACTCAAGACACCTCAAAACCACTTTTCATGCCTTTTATCAAAAAATTCAACATGAAACTTGGTCAACACACCTAGGAAAACCTATCACACCATTGATAATTCTCACAATCTCATTTTTATCTTGAAATATGAAACTCATACCTCATTTGGCTACCATTTATCTCTTTACTTGCTTTGGACCTTGACCTATAAATGACATTAGGCCTTGAAAATGACCTTTAAGACTCTTTTTATTCACTATAAACCCTACTTACATGCTCAAAATTCATCTCACATACTAAAACAATGTAACACATCCTTCATATGCCTTGATAATAGATCATGATGCCTCATTAAGCCAAACAAGGTCTACAGGTGGTCTAGTTACATACCAGGTCTATAGGTCCTACCTATTTAGGCTCACCTTGAGATTATCATGAGTGATCCAACACCTAATATACCTACTCAAGTAACCTCATACAACCTCTTATTCCTATGTGCATATATTTCACCAAGCCATTATGCTCAAACCTCCTCACTAGGACTAGACAAGGCTTTGTAAGATACCTTGATGCCTTGATCTATTCCTTCCACATCATGACCTTAACACAACTTAAACAAAGTAGATATGAGACACTTAGACCTATACCTTTATCTCTTATGGAAATAACTACATACCTTTAATGATCATAATATTGTAACAACATACACTGCTAATTGGCCTTGTTCACCTAGACATCATGCTCATCTAAACATCAATGACAACACACTTTGAGATTAACGACATTAGATTGACATCAATGAAAACACACTTTGATATTAATGACATCCAATTAACATTAATGACAACATTATGTCAGCAAACTTCCCCTTTGTCATTGATGAAAAAACACACTATAGTCTAATCAATATCTTCTCCCCTAAACTGGTCTTTCTCTATGAATTTTTCTCCCCCTTTAACATTAATGATAAAGGATCATACACACTACAATTACTAGAACCATTCATTATCCTTCTTTGGAAACTATTATTAGAAACTACAAAATAACTAATATCTACCAAGTTCCCCCTTAGATCAAGCATAGTCTTTAAATGAACTCTGATCATAAGACCATACATCTTGTCCTTGACATGACTTTTATGACTCAATCTCACTAGGCTATCCCATTTTTTCTTATCTAAAAAATATATTCTTCAATTAGACTCAGGTATACAAGACTACTTACCTTTCTTTATGCACCTTGATGCCATAGAGATGAATGAGATCCAAATTCATTTATCTATTCAAGCTTCATAAACATCTAATTTATCTTCATGATTTTACATACCTTTTCAGTATTACACACCTTCTCTTGAATCTCTTGAATTATCTAATTAGCTCCCCCTTTATCCTTTCAACTTTTGAGTAACACAATGAGTAAAAATATCTTTTAACCTCCTTAATTATTGATTATACCTTTAACCTTTGTTCACACCATAAATACTCATGCTATCATCCTTTTAGTTTTATAAGCCATATTTGATCCATCATGATAACTCTTCTTATATTAAGTCTATAAAAAACACCTAGTTCATTGTTTACCAGACTTCTATCTTGTTTGATCAACTTCAACTCACATAACTAGGGCATACTAAGAATAAAGACCTATGATACATGACCCAAAGGTCATCTTCAAATTCCTAAACCAATCACACTCAATTCCTATGAGTATAAAACATTTCTATAATCAATGCTTGTCCACCATGTCTATTAGGTCTTTCTACAAACAAATATATTATTCCAAGGGAATAATCTAGTCCTCCATGATGGAGAAAATATCACTCATGTCATGTCCATATGGTATCTTCATATTTTATTGTTAGATAAATATTTATCCTTCATGTTTCTCAATCCACCATGGTACATACATCATCATGACATCTTCTTTGCATCATTCTATCAACTAGGTCTACAATTACATGCTTCAATATAATAAACCTCTGTCATAGCTTGTATTATTCATGATATGAAAAATGAGTTAATAAAACATGTGCATTAGTCCTATATGATATTAAGGTCATCTTGATGCACATAGAACAATCAAATCTCTCTCATAACTATCTCAATAAACATAATAAAAAATCATGCTTCCCCTTTATCTTCACATTTTATTCATCATATGAATCAATAGTACACATAGACCATCTTCAACACAGATCAAACATAACTATAACTAGTTATAAAAACTTACCTCTTAACATGTAAAAAGACCACACTTCTAGCTCAGAGTCAACAATCTTCAACATGTCTTCATCCCTTCTTGGCATACAACACCTATCAAAGTTCAACAAGCATCCACCATAATTCTACTTATAAATGAGTGTCTCCATTAAGCCTAATGGAGTCACCCCTTCCCATAGGGCATTAAAATAATACAAACTTAGGAGATTACTAGATATCCATACTCTCACAAGATAAAATATTAATTAATGTCCTTCTAGGCTTGACCTTTGACTTGGAATCTTTATCATCCTTCTAACCTGATGAAGAATAATCTTGACATTCTTTTAACTCTAACTCATACTCTATAGTATCAAACATTATACCTTTGTTTACGAGTTAATCATGACTAGTTCTCATCTTCTTTGGTCTCCAAACCATAATTTGTTTCTTAGAAGCTTTCAACATCTTGTTATGACTTAAGGACTTATTCAATATGATCTTACAAAATCTTACAATATGATCAACACATTGACACTCATAGAAAATGACCTTACTCTTGTTAAACATACCTCTTGATTGATGTGGTCTGTGATCTCTTCTTGGTAAATTGATTCCTTTACCATAGTCCCATGAAAACTCATGCTTGGGTGGTATCCTTTTATAGTCCTTTGTTTTATGTCCAAATTGATAATGAGCAAAATAATGACCATGGGAGGAATTGGAATACCTTATGGCATTAAGCTATCTGATTGGTCTTCTCATATTTCTCTTTATATTGGCATTCTTTTTGACTTGATCTATCTTCTCATGGCATTTCTCAAACTTGGTTATCTTGTCTATGAGCTTCTCATGCTCAACCTTTAAGGAACCTAGATTTATCTTCAATTGGTCATACTCAACTTCCTTTGACTTATTCCTTATGTTGACACTTTCTAATTGACTACTAAGATCGTTGATAGACATATTTTGATGCTTCAAATCATCAAGGGCTCTTATGATCTTAGTTTTGTTAATGCACCTAAATGTATCAGTAATTCATATAGTGTTTAAGAAACACTTATCATTTATGGATTCAAATACCCCATTACATGAGTTGCTGGTTGTGATCTTCCTAAGATCAATGGTGGAGTATCAACCAAGCTAAATGACTATTTCAAAAAATGAACATGTAAATGGTTATTGGGAGTAATTATGGTCATAAATTTTTTTGAAGATGAAAGTAATATGAACTAAATATAATGAATGATGGCCAAACCCTAAAGTCTAACCCTAATCTAGCATGAATATCCATAATGAAAAGTGAAACTATAGTGATTTGATCAAAAAAGAGAAAAAGGGAGGGTAGGTTAGAAAGAATGTTGGGGATCAACCAACAAACTTGATTACTTTTATGTAAGCAACTAAACACGGAATTAAACTAGAATAATAAGTAACTAGAATCAGAAATAGCAAGGAATAAGAGATACAAGAAACCACCCTGAAAACTTGTATTAAACTCTTCCAGAAGGAAATACAATGAAGAAAATCACACTTTCTTCTCACACCTCTCAGATGTACAGATCTCTTTCCCTCAAGAGTTTTCTCTCTCAATTACAATAAATTCCAATAACTTGGATTGATACACATATACAATAAATGTCTTGTACTATTCAATAAGCTATGAAGATCTAATCCTATTATATAATATTAGGAATCATGAGTGTGCATTCTTGACCATTAGATATACCTCTTAATCAAGGGTTCAAATCAGTCCTGCTAAAAATAAAAACACGGACTCAATACCAATAGTTAATCTAATCATGAAAATAATCTGTTCATCCACAAAAATAGACTTTCTAGATGCAAAAGTAACCAACATCAGTCCCTACCTATCTGCACATGACCGACATTGGCTGATCCATAATTGATGCTGACAGCTCCCAGTCGACCCCTGATCGATGTTAGTCACTCTTGACTGACGCTGATGACTGTGTAACTCTAGTAACTTACAATTTACTCATTTGGTGAAGATTTTAGCTCCACAACTCAACAATCTCCCACTTGGAGATAAACAGCTGCACTAGTACTTGTACAACAACATCTTCTAGCTTCTCTATCTTCAAACTCAATCTTGAAGACCAACAAAAGTTGAATGAAGATTCAACTTCTCCTTTATTATCGGCTTGGTTAACATATCAGTAGGGTTCTTATTTGTATGGATCTTTTCCAGCTTCAACTCACCATCCTCCAATACTTGTCTAATGAAGTGGTACCTAAGCTATATATGTTTGGTTCTTGAATGAAAGGATGAATTCTTAGCCAAATGAATTACACTTTGACTATCACTATATAATCTGTAACTCTCTTGCTCCTTTCCCAACTCTTCCATGAACTGTGTCATCCATATCATCTCTTTGCTAGCCTCTGTGATTGCAATATATTCTGCGTCTATAGTAGACAAGGCAACAACCTTTTGCAACTTTGAAATCTAGCTAACTGCCATTCCACCAATAGTGAACACATATCCTGTGGTGCTTCTCTTGCCATCCAAATCACCTACTATATCCGAATCTACATAACCATGTAGAGAAGTGCTTGACCCTCCATAGCACAAATGCCTACTGCTGGTCCCTCTTAGATATCTAAGAATCCACTGAACTGCTTTTCAATGTTCCTTTCTTGGATTGGCCATAAACTTACTAACAACTCCGATTGCTTGGGAAATATCAAGCTTAGTACATACCATTGCATACATTAAGCTCCCAACTGCGGAAGCATATGGAACTCTACTCATGTACTCTACCTCATCATGTGAATTAGGACACTGATCTTTGCTCAACTTGAAGTGTCCAGCCATAGGTGTACTCACTGATTTTGCATCCTGCATATTGAACCTCTCCAACACCTTGTTCACATAATTATCTTGAGACAAAATCAACCTGTGATTTTTCTTGTCTCTCTTAATACTCATGCCAAGTATTTTCTTTGCTACTCCCAAATCCTTCATGGCAAATGTGTGAGCTAATTTCACCTTAAGCTCATAGATATCCTACATGTGTGAACCTGCAACAAACATATCATCTACATACAACAACATGATAATATATCTACCATTATCCAATCTCTTAAAATAAACACAATGATCAGATTGACATCTACTGTAGCCATGCTCAATCATAAACCTATCAAATCTCAAATACTATTGTCTAGGAGCTTGCTTAAGACCATATAAACTTTTCTTCAACCTGCACACAAGCTTCTCCTTACCTTTGACCTCAAAACCTTTCGGCTGATCCATATATATTTCTTCATCCAAATCTCCATGAAGAAATGCTGTCTTAACATCAAGCTGCTGAAGATGCAAATCCTCAATAGCAACTAAAGACAATACAGTCTGAATAGAATTCATCTTTACTACAGGAGAAAAAATTTCACCAAAATCAATACCTGGTTTCTATGCAAATCCATTTACTACCAACCTAGCCTTATGTCTCATTTGTCCATTCTCACTTTCCTTTAACCTGTAAACCCATTTGTTTTTTAGTGCTCTCTTTCCCACTGGCAACTCAACCAAATCCCATATTTGGTTCTCTTTCAAGGAATCAATCTCCTCATTCATGCCAAGCTCCCACTGTTTCTAGGGTTCTACCTGCATTGCTTCATCAAAACTCTCTAGTTCTCCACTATCAGTGAGTAATAAGTAGAATAATGAAGGGGAATATCGAATTGGAGGTTTACTTACCCTTTCTAACCTCCTGATGGGTGTTTGAGACTCATTCACAACACACTATCTACCCAAATTCTTTAACAGTGACCAACCTCAGTCACCTCTAGGCCTATACCTGATCGACGTCGATTCCATCCGACCGACGTCGGTTCTTGTTTGACCAACGTCAGTCTTTGTCTGACTGACATCGGTTACTGTCTGACCTATTTGATCGATGTCAGTTCTTACCTGACTGACGTCGATGTCTATGTTTTTTTGGAAGTGATTTCCCACGAGCTCATTTTGGATCACAATCTCATCCAAATCTCCATTATCCTGCTCAGAATCCTTCAACTTCTTGAGCTGATCACTATACATCACCTTCTCATTGAAAACAACATCACATCTAATTATTTTGTTATTTCCTAGATTCCACAATCAGAATCTAAAATCTTCAGAGCCATAACCAATAAAAGTGCACCTCATAGACTTAGCATCATGCTTCTTTCTATTTTTTTATCAACGTGCACAAAAGCTTCAAAACCAAAAACTCTATGAAATGAAAGATCTACCTTTTACCTATCCATGCCTCTTCTAGAATTCCACCATCAGGAGTAGTAGAGGGTCCTCTATTAATCAAGTAAACCATAGTGTCTACAGCTTCTTCCCAAAATTGTAAGGGCAAACCGGCATGTAACCTCATACTCTGTGCATGCTCCAATATTGTTCTATTCATCCTTTTAGCAACTCCATTTTGTTGAAGTGTCCTTGGTACCATCCTTATTACTGTAGTACTCACCACCATTGTCAGATCTAAGGCACTTCAATCTCATACTTATTTCATTCTCAACCAAAGCTTTCCAATTCCTAAATGTGTCAAAAACATCAGATTTCTTCCTTATGTAATAAACCCATACCTTTCTTGTAGCATCATCAATGAAAGAAACATAATACTGTGATCCTCCAATAGAAGCAACCTGAGCTGGTCCCCACACATCTGTGTGAACAAGCTCCAACTTGTGCTTCTTCTTTGTTGACCCAGTCTTGAGAAAACTCACTCTCTTCTGTTTCCCAAAAATATAGTGCTCACAAAAATCTAGATCTATGCTTTTCAAATCTGAAAGCTTACCTTTTGACTTAAGAATTTTCATTCCCTTCTCACTCATGTGGCCAAGCCTCTGGTGCCACAACTTTGCATCTACATCTAAAGTAGATAATACAGTTAGAGAATTATCAGTAATACAATTACATAAATAGAGAGTACCTACTCTCTTACCTCTGGCCAATACAAGTGCACCCTTGAAAACCTTCCAAGATTCAGCTGTGAGAGTCACTGTGCAACCCTCATCCCCCAACTTTCCTATAGAAATCAGATTCCTCTTCAGGATGGGAACATGCATGACATCTCTCAACACCCATGTGTTGCCATTCTATATTTTCAGCCGCACTTTTCCTTTGCCAATAATTTTACAAGGCTCATCATCCCCTAAATAAACTATTCCAAAATCTCCATGGACATAGTCACTGAAATATTCTCTATTTGGGGTTGCGTGGAAAGAGGCACTAGAATCTAAAACCCAATATTCTATATTATTATGCAAAGAGAATATAAGAGCATCTTGTGCAATAATACCTGTAACTTTTGCTTCTTCATTACCTTCATGCTGATTCTCTTCATTAACTTTCAACCAACAATCTTTCTTTGCATGTCCTCTCTTTCCACAATTCCAATAGGTTATCTTTCTTTTTCTTCTAGATTTGGATCTCTTGCTCATCTTTGACTTAGACCTTGATCTCCCTTTCTTGCTCTTCTCTCTTTGCCTTCCCCTGCTTTCAATACTTAAAGCATTACCTGATGTTTCCCCTATGCTTTTTTTGCAAGTTTCTTCATTTAAGATTACACTAACAACATCATCTACTTTTAAAATATTTGAAGCAGATGCAGTATTACTAATTGCCATTACCAAGCTATGCTAGCTTTCAGGTAAAGAGCATAAGATTAATAGAGATTTAATTTCATCATCAAAAACTATTTTGACTGAATTTAATTGATTTACAATTCCATGAAAATCATTAAGATGATTAGATACAGATCCACCTTCCTGCATTTGCAAATTAAATAATTGCTTCATAAGATATACCTTATTTGAAGCTGAGGGCTTTTCATATAAATTTGCTAAAGTATCCATTAACTCTACCATTGTCTTTGCCTGTGATAAATTGGAAATCATAGAAGATGCCAGACTCAATCTTGTAGATCCGAGAGCCTTTCTATCAAGAACATTCCATTCTTCATCTTCCATATCTATGGGTTTTCTATCAACCCCACCCAACAGTAAGTACATATGTTTTTGATACAGATAATCTTCTATTTGCATCCTCCATAATTGATAATTCTTGTCATTGAACTTCTCCATTCTTAGTTTACTTTCTTCTACCATTGCTTCTCCCACTCAAAGAAAAACCCCTGTGAGTGACCTGTAATAAAAAAACACTAACCAGATCTGAAACACCTGTTAGTCAACTTGAGCTCTGATACCACTTGTCAGTTGGTATCACTTGGTGAACTAGCAACCTAGCTCTGATACCACTTGTTGGGGATCAACCAACAAACTTGATTACTTTTATGTAAGCAACTAAACACATAATTAAACCAGAATAATAAGTAACTAGAATCAGAAACAACAAAGAATAAGAGATACAAGAAACCACCTTGAAAACTTGTATTAAACTCTTCCAGAAGGAAATACAATGAAGAAAATCACACTTTCTTCTCACACCTCTCAGATGTACAGATCTCTTTCCCTCAAGAGTTTTCTCTCTCAATTACAATCAATTCCAACAACTTGGATTGATACACATATACAATAAATGTCTTTTACTATTCAGTAAGCTATGAAGATCTAATCCTATTATATAATATTAGGAATCATGAGCATGCATTCTCCACCATTAGATATACCTCTTAATCAATGGTTTAAATTAGTCCTGTCAAAAATAGAAATGCGGACTCAATACCAACATTTAATCTAATCATGCAAACAATCTGTTCATGCACAAAAATAGACTTTCTGGATGCATAGGTAACCGACATCGGCCCCTGCCTGTTTGCACATGACCAACATCGACCGATCCATAACTGACGCCGACAGCTCCCAATCGACCCCTGAGTGATGTCGGTCACTCTTGATCGATGCCGATGACTGTGTAACTCCAGCAACTTGCAATTTACTCATTTGGTGAAGCTTTTATCTCCACAACTCAACAAAGAAGGTGTTTTTGATCCTCAATCTAGACATTATGATAGAGCTTAAATTTCATCAAGATATGCACTAAACTAATATATAGCATGAAATTTCATATGCACATATCCTACTATATATCAAGCAAATGTCTAAAGAAAGCTAATGCAAATAATAAGTTAGGTTCACTTTAAAGGTTTACTTCCACAAGAAAATAGCTGATGTACATCTTCAATAAAAATCAAAAGAGAATGAAATAAATCTAATATCTTTCAATCAACCTATCATAAGCATAAATTGACAAATCTACATCAACATGTGCACATCTAGGATCTATAAAAATAATTCAAATCTAAATATAAAACTAGATAACTTAGGAAGCAACCATGATAACAAACACACATACAAGTATTAGACAAACTTTGTAGAATTCCTTGCTTGTAATTTTTGATCCAAGTTTACAAAGTAATTTTGGCTCTAAGAACTCCCCCCTCTTACAATGACAAAACCTCCTTTTATAGGTTATGAGAGCAACCTATGATATGGTTTAAGTCAACCATTCTCAAATAGTACTCACACATGTGTCAAAGACAAGTATCCCTTTACCAATGCTTTATAACCAATGGCATTATTTAACTATGACTAATGGGCCACATGCTTTATAAGCTGCACATGCCTTTGCAAAAAAATATTAAACAAGATTAGCTACCATTAGAATATTCCTTATCTAAGTTAACTTCAAGACCCTAAATCTAATGTAGTTCCCCATGGTTGCTAAGTCCTACTCATTTATTTAAAAATATTACCTTTTGATGCTTCTAGACACATGTCATTATTTCATGTAATCTTGAACCTAGATTAAATACATAACATTGATCTCTTTTTTCATGATTGAACATGAGCATGCCACTTGGTAGATTTATGGGCTCTCTAAGCTCTTTTCATTTCTTAGGCATCATTGTGCCATGTGGAAGCTTCTCACTCAATCTAAGATTTGTTGAAAAAGTTTAGCTTCATTTGCACCATCAATCCTTGGATGCATGATTGATGAAAAACTATATATCTCTTCCTTTATATATAGGCTTAAGCATGGCCATCGATTTGTCAAATCTTTAACTGAGATTAAGAAACTTGTCAGTCTAGTATTTGTTCTTGGTATCTTTGATATGTTGACTCATACCCTCCATTGGATATTTAGTATACTTGTTGAAATGGTGACACTTGTTGTTTTTAGGTTCACTCCATTCCTTTGGATAAAGTCTTAATACAATAAAGTAATCTTAGTATGATTAAACATGGGTGTGCCACTTGGAAAGATCTCAATCTCTTAGTTTGTTGACTTATGCTTACCATTAGATCTTTAAACTACCCATCAAGATCATGACATATGTTACCCTGGATCCGATCTTATAACCCTTTGACATTTCAAACCCTCTCTCTTTGTTGGATATAATGTGATCGAGTTAACACAAACCATTGATCTAATGCTTGAATTTTTGACTTACAATCATTTCCCATGGGTTGTTTATCTCTTTGGAATCCCCCTTTAGGTTTTTCCATTTATGTAGGCATAAAAGTTTAGTTAATACTTGGGGAATATATAAAGCCTTAACCTAAAGTTTTGTTGTATTAACAAATACAATTTAAAAATTATTATAAATTATAAGCTAAGCTTAGAATATAATAAAATATCCCCTATGAACCATAAGACATAAAGGACTTATCATAAAGTTTTTAGATTAAGGTCTTAGTGGTATTTAATAAATATGACTAAGACCTAGGCTAAAACTTAAACTAAGCTTAAAATATAAAGTGATTCTTGTGTAAAATTGATCTCACTCAAATTTTAATTTGATTCAAAATAACCTAAATTAAGGTAATCAGAATGAGGGTTTTAAGATGAACAAACATTGATTCAACTTATTTTTCAATAGACCATAAGCTAGTGAAAGATCAATTTAACATTAAATCATGAAGATCAGACATTGTCCATTTCAGATGGACTCCATTAATCCTATAACCTAAAACATAGAGATCTAATGTTAGAAAATGTAGATAAGATTAAACTAGAATCATGTGTAAATATGCCAATACAACCATGGTGTGGATGATATTCAAATACATATAATGTGCAAAACACTCTAATGGTACTCTGATCAAAGGAACATTTAATATAAAGCCCAAATTTGCATAATTTGAAATAAGGGTCCCCATTTTCAATAATGGGGGTATGTTAACATCAATAAATGGTGACTTCTAAGAGAAACATAATAATATGTTAGCATTCAGAGACTCTAGTTTAGACTAATAACTAGGCTACTTTTTCCACATGATCAGATACCACAGTTAAGAGTAATTCATGATTAAAACAAGTATTACTCATGTAGTATTGGGATAAAATATCAAAAATTAGTCATGTTATGTGTGTGATTTTATTCCACTTACTATTTTCCATGGGATTAAGGAAACAACTTTTAGATTTCATGACTTTAACCATTAAAACTGAATTAGAGCATATTTGGATGTGCATTACAGATCATGTTTTAGATCAAGGAAGGATTAAGAATTGATATGATGCTATACAAGAACCCATAACCCCAAAAAATATGCCTTTGGCTCCACTCAAGGCCTTGATCCACTGCCAGCTAGGCTTCCATAGCCCTAGTGGAGATTACCTGAATCACCTTTGCTTAGAAAGCTCTTAAATTTTGTAATAAGGCTCTTATTTTTATATTTTTCAAATCATTTTTAACTCTCTAGAAAATGTTGGGAACCAAGTTATCAAAGTTTTAGGATTTGGTCAAGTGTTTTGATCTTCAAGAAATTATCCTTGGTTGCAAAATTTTTCCCAAGCAATAAAGTTTATTAAGTACAAACATGATTGTGTTCCAATAATCCAAGATTTCATCTCACATGTGAAATTATTCTTAGAATCAAGCTTAGATAAGATCAAGGATCAAAATATTAAGGAATAATTAACCTATCCATTAGTATTTGCTAGTTTTTCCAAACTATAACATCAAGCTCAGATTTCAACGATCCATCATAAACCAATGTTGAGAAGTCATACTTGTATTTTTGAATTGTGAAGTTATTGAGCAATGAGGTGAACTTTGAGCTGAGGGATATCCAAAAGGACTTATTTATAAGCAAGGAACAAAGTGAAGAAGGTAAACACACTAAAAACAAAGAAAAATAAATAGCAAGTAGTTTTTTTTATAAGCACTACTTATAAATAAGGGACAGGAAAAGAAACTAATCTAAAACCCACCTAAACTAACTCCACAAAGAACTTAACTCTAGGATCAAATGGAAAGTTATTTAAACTAATACAAAACCTTGAAACATGATTGATTCCATTTAATGTCATCTTTTTGTTGATAGGAGTACTTGTGTGTTCATGTCTTCTATGTGATATATCTTGTTTCATCATCTCCATTCTCCAGTACCTAGATTGAAGATATAGATCTAAAACCCAATCATCTTCTTCATAAATCCTTCTATCTTGCATCAAGAGTGCTAATTATCCTTCATTATAGATTGATAGTGACTTATATCATAATCATTCAATGATGGTAGTTCAACTAGCATTCTTAGACTGACGTCTTCATTAAATTCAACTTGAGGTGGAGATGGACTACCAATATTCATACCAAAACTTTCCAAGTCATCTTGAAAGGTTACTTCATCATTATCAACTAAAGGGCGTGAAATTCATTTGAATTCTTACCCTTTAAATTAGGTTAATCACATGATTACATCCTTTTGATGGGGTTATATGGAAATCCTTGATCTTCTACACTTACTTCATCTTCATCATCTATGAATAATGGCATCTCTTCTACCCAATCGAGTCTTAACTCATCTTGATTTGGGATCTCTAGAATGACATTGTTGTCTATGAAGACCTCAATTTCTTTCAAAAATCTTGGTATAAATGTTGCCACTGGTCAACTTTTTTAGGGATATCCTTAATTTTAATAATGAACTCATATGGATTTTCCTCATAGATATCTTTTGAAGAGAGGTCAGCTTCTATTTGACCTTGTTCATGGGGCTGTTCATCTTAAATGGATATTCCTTCTTCTAGAGCATCTTTAGGTTCATTTTCTTCTTGGAATGGGAAGTCAAAGGTCTCCACCATTAGGGTTATATCTATAGATTTGGATGACTTATAGGATCCATATGTACATATATAATTATCTCTATTAGATCCACTTTATATAGTATTCAACTCATCTTGAAATAACTTAAAAGCATTATAGAATTCAAGATAATCCAACTCACCATGCTTGGAAGTATTTGGACACTACAATATTTAGTTAATGTAACATCATAAATATTAATCTTAGGGTTAATTTTCTTACTTAATGATTCATTATTGTTATTGTTACCATTATGAATCTTGTTATTAGGCCTATTAAACCTTTGATATGAGAAACTTCTACTAGAAATTTCCCTCGTATTGCTAACTTGCTTATGCAATTAAAGAAAGTCAGTACTAAACTTTTGAACCATCTTTAAGATAGAGTCATTTTCATTCCTTTGGGCCTCAGAATTATGAACTTGAGTGTTACTAGTGATATTGGTTAACCCCAGAGCTCTTTTGTCTTGTAGATGAGATCCACTTGCAACATTGTTCAAGAATCCTAGGCTTTGGCCATGATGAGCATGACTTAAAGGTAGTTGGTTCAAAACTAGAAGTTGGTTTAGGGTAGGCATAATCTGATTGATATTGGGTATAATATTTAGAATGAGAAAGGATTAATATTAGAAATATTGTATGCCATTTGGTCCTAGGGTTGCATCTGGTCATTAATGATTATAACTTCAACATATGCTCATGTTAATAAATTGATAAGATCTTTTAAGAAACATAAAATTCATGGGATCTAAGGCATACTTATATATCTCTAAGGCTAAAGCCTCATTAGTTCTATAAGGATCTATGATTTTGCTAAACATTTTTTGAAATTTGGCATTAAAGGCTCTAATTATTTCACTAGAATCTCTTTTTACTATGGTGAATTGTTGGTAAAGAATATAAGGACTAATGATTTTAAGAAATTGATCAATAAAGCTCTTGTTAAAATCATTCCAACTAGTGATTTTTTTTTTTGGAAGATTAAGGAACCATTCATATGCATCATCTTTGAAAGTAAATGGAAATAGTCTACATGCTACATCTTCATGAACTACATTTAGCAATCTTAAAGTAGATTTGAAAGATTTAATGTGCTCTTCAGCTATGACAACACTATTTGGGCTAAATGATGGCAAATATTTTTTAGAGTTTCTTGGTAAGTCATGTACCTAACCAATCACATTGATAGAAGATCCACCTAACCATGCCATACTTTGATGAGGATATTACTTGTGGCAGTTCTAACTTGTAAAATATTTTAACCCTATTTGAAATATGATGTGCAAATCTTATCTGTATAAAGAATAATGATAAGACTTGCACATTTAAACAAATTTTGCACAAATATGTATAAAGAACCATAAATAACATCAATATTTAACTAAATTATCTCAAAGATATATCCAAATACATGATTATGAATGATATTTACATGTTTAAGTTCAAATAAACTCATACTTGCAAAGGATATTTCAATCTTTGAATAAAATAACTATTACTAATCTCAAACTTGTTAGATTCATATATCTCAATCTATCTTTACCATAATTACTCATGGATCTTCAAATAACATCTATCTTTGTCTAAATAAACATAAAGACTAGTTTTAAACCACTAAGATCAATGATCTTTACATAAATATGCTAAAATAAACATAAATATGCAAATAATCAACTGATCTTTGAAAAAATTTTACTAAAATTAGCAAAGATACTTCAAATTCATAGAGCTTTAGCTTAAGGCCCTCCTTCTAACACTAATTTTCACCTATTGATGTACCTAAATGTATTAACAGGTTCATATAATGTTTAAGAAACACTTCTCATTTCTAGATTCAAGGAATCCATTGCATGAGTTGATGGTTGTGATCTTCTTGAGATCTATGGTGGAGTAGCAACCAAGCTAAATGACTGTTTCACAAAATGAACATGTACATGGTTGTTGGGAGAAACCATGGTCTTAAACATTCATGAAGATGAAAGTAATCTAAACTAAATCCAATTAATGATATCCAAACCCTAAAGTCTAACCCTAATCTAACATGAATATTTATAATGAAAAGCTAAACTATAATGATCTAATAAAAAATGAGCAAAAGGGAGGGTAGGGTAAGAAGGGGTTTCTAATCCTCAATCCAAACATTATGATAGATCTTAAATTTCATTAAGACATGCACTAAACCAATATATAACATGAAACTGCATAGGCATATATCCTACTATATATCAGGGAAATGTCTAAAGAAAGCTAATGAAAATAAGAAATTAGGTTCACTTTAAAGGTTTACTCACATAGGAAAATAGCTTTTGCACATATTTGAGAAAAGCAAAAGAGAACAAAATGAACCTAATATCTTTCAATCAACCTAGCATAAACATAAATTGACAAATCTGTATTAACATGTGCACATCTAGGATCCATAAAAACAATCTAAATCTGAATATCAAACTAGATAACTTAGGAAATAACCATGATAACAAACACATAGATAAATATTGGACAAAATTTATAGAATTCCTTGTTTATACTACTTGTTCAAAGTTTAAAAAGTAATTTTGGCTCTAAGAACCCCACCTCTTACAATGATAAAACCTCCTTTTATAGATTATGAGAGCAATCTATGAGATGGTTTATGTTAGCCATTATCAAATAACACTCAGACATGTCAAATACAAGTATCCCTGTACCAATGCTTTAAAACTAATGGCATTAATTAACTATGACTAATAGGCCACATGATTTATAAGTTACACATGCCTTTACAAAAGAATATTCCTTTTCAAAATATTAAAAAAACTTAGTTACCAAAGGAATATGCCTTATCTAACTGAAATTCAAGAGCTTAATGCTAATACAGTTCCTCATGGCTGCTAAGTCTTGCTTATTTATTTTTTAGAAATGACCTTTTGATGCTTCTAGACACATGTCATTATTTAATGCAATCTTAAACCTAGATTAAATATGAACCATCAATCTCTTTGTGCATGATTGAATATGAGTGTGCCACTTGGTATATTCAAAAGATCTCTAAGCTCTTTTCATCAATAAAGTGCCATTACACCATGTGGAAGCTTCTCACTCAACCTGAGCACTATTGAAAAAGTCTAAATTCATTCATATCATCAATCTTTGGATGCAAAATTTATGGTGAATCATTGATCTCTTCCTTTATATATAAGCTTGAGCATGGGCCATCGATCTACTAGATCATTATCCAAGATTATGACACTTGTCACTCTCATATTTATTCTTGGTAGCTTTGACATGTTGATTCATGCCCTCCATTAGATCTTTGGTCTGCCTACCAAGATGGTGACACTTGTTGTTTCCCACTTATTGTTTCTAGGTTTGGTCCATTCCTTAGGATAAAATCTCAATATAATAAAGTGATCCTGGTGCGATTAAAAGTGAGTGTACTACTTGAAAAGATATCAAGATCTTAGTCTACTGCTTGATGCTTAACATTATATCTTCAAACTACCTATTGAGATAGTGACATATGTCACCCTTGCATTGATCTTAAAACCCTTTGACATTTCAAACCCTCACTTTTTGTTGGATCTTCAGTGCTCGAGTTAACACACACCATTGATATAATGCTTGAATTATTGACTTATGCTCCTTTTTCATGGGTCATTGATCTCTTTTGAATCCCCCTATGATCTCATCACCTATCACCTTTAGGTTTGTCCGTTTTTATGGGCATAAAAGCTTAGTTGATACTTGGGAAATATATAAAGCCTTAGCCTAAAGTTTTAAAAAATAAATTTAAAACTTAGTATAAATTTTAAGCTAAGCTTAGAATATAATAAAAGATCCCCCATGAACCATAAGACATAAATTACTTATCATAAGGTTTTTAGATTAATGTCTTAGTGGTATTTAATAAATATGACTAGGACCTAGGCTAAAACTTAAACTAATCTTAAAATATAAAGTGATTCCCATGTAAAATTGATGCTGCTCAAATTTGAATTTGATTCAAAAGAACCTGAGCTAGGGTAATTAGAATGAGGGTTTTAAGATGACCAAAAATTGATTCAACTTATTTTTCAATAGACCACAGGTTAGTGAAAGATCAAATTAACATTAAATCATGAAGATTAGACACTGTCCATTTTAGATGGACTTCATTAATCCTATAACTTGAAACATAGAGATCCAATGTTAGAAAATTTAGACAAGATCAAACTAGAATCAGGTGTAAATATGCCAATCCAACCATTTTGTGGATGATATTCAAATAAAGATAATGTGTAAAACACTCTAATGGTACTCTGATAAGAGGAATTTTCAATTTAAAGCATAAATTTACATAATTTGAAACAAGGGTCCCCATTTTTAGGAATGGGGGTATGTTGAAATCAATAAGCTTCAAGGTCTACTTCAGCTTCTCATTATTCACTATCATAGTAACCTTATTCATCATACATTTTTTCTTCTTCCTATTGATCACAAGACATCTTGTGCTTCTTAGGATCACCTTCGAGCTATTACACTTGTCTTTAAAGGACCAAGATCTAATACCAATTTTTGGAAGCAATATGACTAAGAGGGGGGGTGAATTAGTTTCCTTTTAAAATTTTAATTTTAGTTTAATATATATTCTAGTCATTTATCAAACAACATCATCATATGAGCAATATCAACTAGTCTAGCAATATAATAACAATAATATACACATAACAAGTATGAACACATCATATAAGTGGGAAAACCTCATGGGGAATAAAACCCATTAACCATATCTTGGAAAAATATTCCTATAAATGAATGAATCAAATTCAGTTGACCATGCACTCAACTTGGAGCACCAACCCTAGTCTATCAAGCACCAACTTGATAAAGTCTTTAACAAGTAACCACTTGCAAGGAAGAACCAACTCTCTTAGTGACTTAGTACCAACTCAGCCACCTCTTGACCAAACAACCACTTAGACAAGTAGAATTATGCCTTTCATCTTTGTCCTTGTTTCAGGCTTTAACAGATGATGGTCCTTTTCTTCATTTCTTCACACACTTTTATCCTTATCAAAACTACCTCTAGTCTTCTTCACTCTACTATGTCTCTTCAAGACTAATTAGGTCATATAAACTTGATATACATTCTTAGAAAAACTATTATTTATTAATAAATATCTCTACACCCATATGATGGTCTACATGACCTCCTTATGCTCCTCTTTGTGCTATTTCACTTGCTTGCACACTCTCTTTATTCACACACACAAATAGGCCTAATTAGTCTTGCTATTATACATGTCACTTGATATCACACACCTTGGTTATAAATACACACTTTTACACTTGTATTACCATTATAATAGGTCCTATAACATGTTCTAAACATGTATCAACCAATACATTAGGTCGACCATAACTTAATAGACCAAATTCTCTTTTAGGCCTTAAGGATAACTAATTAATTTAGGCCTTTATTAGATCAAAAATAGTAGTATAACTTCATATATTACTAAAATATACTTTATAAAACTTCAATTTATTTCCACAACACCTTTTAGGTCCAACCACTACTTGAACCCCTTCTTAAAACACTATTCATAATAGGCCTGTGCATACACAAAACATTTATCTTGAATAATTAAAGCATATACACAATTTTTATAAAAAAACATGGATAAAAATAAAATAAAAATAAAAATAATGACATCAGGGTCATCATAAAATTCATTATATTCTTTAACTCAAGGTATACATGCTCAAACTCGTCTTTGCAAGATGCTTACTTTGAACTACCAACTAGCCTCAAAACACAGTCATGGAAACTTAAACTTATGCCATGTAAAATAACATAATCAAGGGATTAAAATTAATGAATATTATATTAAAACATAATTATAACAATATCCAACCAAAATATCATAATATATAATGAATATTATTAGTCTTGCAAATCAATTTGTTGACTTTCTCTCTCACAGTCCTTACTCAACCTACCAAGCCATTTTGGCTTCAATGTTCTAACATATTAAAATAAATTAAAATATTTTTAAAAACATGAATATGTAATTAAAGACCCAAAAAATAACACCATGTGAATTATATAATTAGACTTAGGTAAAACAACCTCTAACTCATCACTGCAACTTGCTTACCCAGATCTGCCAGTTTACCTTCAAACATAGTCATGGTGATAATGAACTTCAACACTTGTGTAAACAATTTAAGAGAATTATGATGCATGATGATGATATTATGATATCATTAAACAAATATTAAATATAAGTATACCATGTTTAAATGACAATATTGGTCTTGTAGACTAATCTCATAACCTCACTATATATAAATCTCATTGAGCTAGACAAGTCAACTTGTGAGCAACTTTTCAATCATATTCAATGGCCTAAAAAAATTATATTCATCATGAAAATGTCTCATAGGTATTTAATAATGTATTCATGAACTTATATTCATCCCTAATCCATGATAACACATCCCTAATCACCTTCTCACTTTTATCTGGGTTTCTCATTGTTTGCACCATTAGGCTTGTTAGCAATAAGTTATCTTGGATGACTAGTTTAGTAAAATTTAGGTATATAATATAATAAAAAACTATTATAGGTATTAAATAAAAGTATAAATAATTAACCTCCATCCATTTTTTAGCTTTGACCTGGTTAACTCTGACTGCTACAATAAATATCTGAGAAATAAGGCCTTTTTTATAGGGTCCACTCACTAACCTAACAAAAAAATCACATATGGAGGTTATTGGGAGAGTTTAATACAACCTAAAATCACTTATGTATCCATACAAATCTATTATAATCTCTTTATAACAAGATATTTCACATCAGGTTATTATTAGGGTTTTAGAGAGGTTAACACTATTTTTGGTGTTAATGATTGTTCATAAAGGACTGCCCCTCATTTATAAAAATAATGCCTATAAATATTAGATAGTACCATTCCAAATATATAATCAATATATCATGTTCCTATGTAGAGGTTACATATGCCAATGGACAGTTGAAAGTCTTTCTTGGGTTAATAACCCTCCATTATGTGCACTCAAGAAACCTCAAAACCACTTTTCATGCCTTTTATTGCAAACTTTGACCTCAGTCTTGGTCAAAACACCTAGGATAACCTATCAAAAAATTGAAAATTCTCACATGATCATTCTTATCTTGAAATATAAAAATCATACCTCATTTGGCCACCATCTCTCTATTTGTTTGCTTTGGACCTTAAACTATAAACCACATTAGGCCCTGAAACTGAACTTTTTAGCCTTTTTTCATGCACTCTCAACATCACTTACATGATCACACAACATATCACATACTCAAAAAATATCACACATCATTCATATGCCTTGATAATGAATCATGATGGCTCATTAGGCCAAGCAAGGTCTAGAGGTGGTCTAGTTACATACTAGGTCTATAGGTCCTACATCTATAGGCTCACCTTGAGATTATCATGGGTGACCCAGAACATAATATACCTAATCAAGTAACCTCATACAATATATTTTGTCTCTATACATCTATTTCACCAAGCCATTATGCTCAAACCTCATCACTAAGACTAGACAAGGCTTTGCAAGATACCTTGATGCCTTGACCTATTCCTTCCACGTCATGACCTTAACACAACATCAAAAAAGTAGATATGAGGAAATTGGACCTATAATTTTATCTCTTATATAAATCACCACATACCTTCAATTCTCATAAGCTTGTCACAACATACACTGTTAACTGACCTTGCTCATCTAGACATCAATGACAACACACTTTGACATTAATGACATTAGATTGACATCAATAACATCACTATGATAACAATGACTAATATTTTAGTAATTTGGACCTGGAGTTAGGATATTCATTTGATTAACATTAGAGTAGGGTAGAATAGGAAATCTTTTGGTAACTTTAGTGCTTCTTGAGTGCCCATTGAGTATTCTTTTGGTTTGATTGTTAGGTGTTCCCCAGGTGAGGAAGGAATGAGGATTGATATTATATTTATACCAATTATCTAAGAAGATAAATCATATTAAATCACTTATGATGACCATGTAATATATTTCATTGGTAAAATAGATGAATTTAAGGCATTGGACACTTACATTGGGTTAGGATAGTAATGTCGATGCTACTATCTATCTTAGATGTTAGTTTTCAAGGAGAAGAAGAGTAAGGACATGATCAAAACTTTGAGAGGTATAAGATAAGTATATTTTAAGAATTATAATCAATATGGGATGTATGTGTTATTAGTATAAGGTTGGTGGAATAAGAAATAGGCCAAGGGGCACAAGATAGAGTAGATACAAGGCTTATAAAAGTAAGGCATGTGTAAAGATAAGAGGAATAATCAAGGTTTGAGTTTTCCAAGAGTATAATACTGAGGTGATACATAATCACAAAATATCATCTATAAAACATTATTATAAATGTAATAAAATATCATAAAATGTAAACCCATGCCTAATTAATATAAACTTAAACCCCATATATTAATGGCATTAACTCTCCAAATTGGATTGAATTCTAGCCACATGTCATAATCTTGATTTAATAGTCAAAATTAGTTTGAAAAGTCTATAATTATAAGGCTCACTATCCATTATAGATAAGTTTTTTGGTGTAACTTACTCTATATAAATTAAATAAAATCTTCAACATTTCTTCCATTCTTCATATAAATCAAAAGTAGTCAAAGAGATATGCCATCTACATGAAGTTACAACATTGAAAAATATTTCATTCATAATAATCTAGACATAAACACATACATATCTAAATTATAAGGTGACATCTACATGGAAGGTATAATCATATTTGGTCTATATTATATTTACCAGTTTATTACTTATTAGACCTTTCCCAATCTGAGGACCACATCTAGGATATTATGTTGATTATTTTTTTCATGTTTGATTTCATGAATAGCAAGAACTAACCTCATTTGCAATTGTGTGTTTACATTTGTCATGAATGGTGGGACCGACACACCTCACAATCCTCTTGAGAACATTCCATCATCTTCTAATTTCAAAATTAGCTCATTTTAAAGCTTAATTTTACTTATTTTCTCATAAAACCCCCATTTTTATATTTTCTACATTTCATTGATAATGTTCTACATATTAATGTATTAGTTACCCATAATTAGTGGTATTAACTTGTATAATGATGATATCACTTTTTTTGTGTCTCTGAGTATTTTTTAAGAAAATGACAATATCACTCTATATATTAACATGAATGAATTACATATCAATGAGAACAAATTGTATACACATAATATTTTAAAACTTTATCAATTAGTGATGCTTTATCTCTTATAAGAACCCATCGAGACTCAATCTGGTTAGACTAGAAAAGGGGTGGGTAGAACATTGGTGCTTCACAATATTATTGTCCCCTACACCACCACTTGAAACCAACACAAAACTCTCTTATATATTTTAGTAAGCCTTAATTATTCCATTACACATTGTTCTAAGTAATTTATTGCCTCAAATAATCCCTACCCATGCCAAATTATCTTTTTGTCATTTATTAAACAAAGTCACATTGACTGATCTTTTTCTTAAAATATGAGCTTGTTATGGGAATAGGTCAACCCAACTGATCTAGTTAGATACCTAACTACTTTATTTATTTAAGAACTAGGTCAATTAGGCTGATTATCTTGGCTAAAAATTTAGAAGGGTTTAGGGTTAGATCTAGTTATATAAACACATCCCTTTTACCATTTTCATTAGAGAGAGATAGAGATAATAATTCATTTGCACTTATTTATGATATTATCTTCTACCATTATACTTGAGGAGTCATTGCTTATGGTTTACACTTGGAGAGAAAAATATTATCTTGTGAAAAGGTCTTGGATCCATAGGAGAAGTCATATAGCCTAGAGATGGCCTATCTTTGTAACCCTTACAAACCAAAACAACCTCTTGCAAACAACCATTGGCCAAGGGAGAGATTGAGACTTGATGGTTTCATCTTCAAGGTAAATATTTCTAACTCTTACTCATATATTTTGGTAGATAGAAGTAGCATACTTAATGGCTTTTAAATGTATTTTTCTCTCCATGCATTAGGATTATATCTATATTGACTTGATAGAGTTCTTATTTACATGTTTAATTTTATGTTTATTATCCCCATTATTTTCCACATTATTTGGTGAGCACTATATTAGATTTAATTTACTTTTATCATTTAATTTAATAAGAAAACGTAAGACCTATCTAGCATTATTATGTGGTATTGCTTGATTAGAGACTTTGGAAACCTTTGTAGTGATATTGTGGTAATATACCCCTTAGTTAGGTTTAGTGGATCCATATTGGTCATGACCTTGATTTTATAAATGTACCAATAAGAGAAAGGGTTAGTTTGATTTATCTTCTCTAAGCTAGGATTGATTAAAAGATCATCTTCACTTTACCTTGTATAAATTCTTGTGAACCCGATGTGAACTAACCCTTATAGCATTTCTTTCATGCCTTCATTTATTGTCATTTATTGTTTATTTCATTTTTGCATCATTAGATTGAATCTATCGATCCAATCTAACTTTTTGTGCATAGGTTTAACACACAGCTAAACTGATCATCTCTTTTTTTCTTTGTGTAGGTCATCTTCAACCATAGGTAATTGGATCAATCGGATCAACTTAGTTCACTACTTTAAATATAGGTTTTCAAACTTAGTCAACCTAGTTGACTCTATTAGCTTATTAAAAATATTCATCTAGATGACATAGTATAAAAACATCAATTTCAGCACCTTCAAAATCATTAGGTTCATTCTCACCATATTAGTCATTTCTTTTCTTCATTATAGTCCTATTTTTCATAATTTTTAGTCTATAAAACTGTAACACTATAGTGAACTAGGTTGACTAGATTAACATAGTTCTATAGCTTGCTTTCTTTCCCAGAATATTTAGTCAACTCATTTGGCTATGCTTTTTTGGCTCTTACTTCAATAGAGAGAACCAACCTAATTTATTCTATTCTATACTATTTTCATACTTTGTTGTTTTAACCAACCATATACTCTTCAAGCAAAGGAATTAACTCATCTTTTTATTAATTAAACCATCTTTCATTTTTATGGTTACTTACTTAGAGTAACACACATAGACTAAATAAGAAGTTTAAATTTATCAATTTAGTCACACTATTTTTATTTTATTCATATACTTCTAAACCACATAATATAAATAAATTAAATAAATTCTACCCAAGGTCTACCTACTTGGATTTCATCACTAAGGAGGAAACTGACTGGATTTTTTAGCCAATTGTAAATACATGGTTGGCGGTATATATTAGTAAATCACCTGACACACTTATCACTATAGGATTATGAAGTGAGGGGGAAGGCCTAAATACCAAACCAATACCATCACCAATACAGATCCCTTTTAGCCTTAATTACTTGAAACCATCCTTAGATTACCTTTATAGTTACTTTTTATATCCAACTCTCTATCACGTTTATTTCTAAAAATTATAATTTAAAACATTTAGGAATGACTATATAGATTATAATTTCTATTTTTATTTCTTTCTCTCTAATAATTTCATGTTATATTATAAAACTTGTATCAACCAATGTTGGTACAAGGCTTGTGATGTGTGCTACATCTAGATTGACTAGTTAAACCTAGTTGCCTATGTGTTTATTTCAAGTATTATTCAAAATAACACTAGATCATATATAATCATAATTGTAAAAATATATATTCATCCTTAAAACATTGTCAACCCACTCAAATATGTATCATATAGTTTTTATTTTCAACTTAACATAGTCATTCTATTTAATCTAGTCTCTCATAGACTGGTCTATAGTGCTTCTCCATAGAACACAATCAATTGATCTGATTATGTCCTTTCCTATTTTTTTATATTGACCTTCCTTCCAAACTTTATTGACCTAGTTAAATATATACCTCTTATCCAATATCATTCTATATCTAACTGACTATTTTCCTAATTTTCACCTCTTCTCTCTAATCTTAGATTCTTATTCCAAGCATCATGAAATCCAATATCAGAATCTTTTTGGACAACCTTAATCTATTTAGATGATATATGGGATGTTATATATTTCCTACCTTTATTACCCTAGAGTATTATCACTCTTGGTGTACTTTATCTCAACCCTCATCTTTGGACTGCAATATGGTCCAAATTACCCTAATTGATGACATTGATGGATCATATCCATTTCACACTTCTCAAGATAAATCTCCCTCTAAAGTAATTTATTACACTATAGGGGAAATTGACACAAGTATAACCAATAACCTTATATGAGATCTCTTAAACACATATGAATTTTCACCCAAAAACCCATCCCCTAATACCAATTCAAGGAATGTTCCTCCTACCAATCCTAACAATCCACATTTAAACACTAATAACCCCAATCCACCAATTTACACCACTCAAATTCTTGCATAAATAATACAAAAAATGAATATTATGAAAACATATAATACTTCTAAAATGATGAAAATGCAACATCATTTATTAAACATGGATAATCAACCTCTTATTCTCCTACCCCAAAATAACCAAAATTTTATCCCTCCACTTCTTAGAGATGCCAAAAGAAATATCATCCCCCAACACCCTATGCACAATAATATGCTCCAAAATATTCAAAATGAAATTTTATCCCCCTTCATAATTTCTATTGATATTGAAAATATCTCTCCAACTATTAAATATGATGGGACTAAAGACCCTACATTTTTCCTTAAAGTATTTGGTGATCTTTATGAAGAGTGGATCCAAAGTAATACCTTCTCCACTACTAAAATTTTAGTCAAAACATTCATAGGAGATGTATTATAATGGTATAATAAAATATCTCAACATTTTATATGGTAACTCAAGGATTTAATTCATCTTCTAGTTATATAATTTCAAAACAATGATCTTTTTAAAAATTGTCTTAGCCATTTCATCAATGCTAAACAATCCCCTTCTGAATCAACTCATGATTTCATTAAATGATGGAAATATTTGGCTTATAAATCTAATCATAACATGACTAATGATAACTTATTCAATATAAGCTTTAAACTTTTTATCGTCAAACTCTTAACGATGCCATTGATCAAGCTAAAAGACAAGACTTTCTTATGAAACAATTTGAGCCCAACATTAAAACCATCAAGCGATCTTTATAAAAATCCATTAATTCAATCAATGGAAATCATCCTCAAACAAAATTAGGAGTAGCCAAAGTGGATAACCCCAAAGCTTCCCATGCACCCCTAACTATTCAACAAATGAAGTAATTATTAGTGCCTTCTAAATATTTTACTTACACCAATGATCCACCTACATGTATGATCCCAATAAATTTTGTTTGTTTCATGCCAATGTCTATCATTCAAAATATGTCATAGGTTTACAAAATTTGTTGTTTCTTTTATGTTGGGTGATACATTCAATCATGATGCTATGATCAAAATATGTCATCATGATTATGCTAACGCCTCTCAAAAGAAATAAATTACCAGACCTTCCTCCTCTAAACATAATTTTTTTTCTAATTCCAACCTATAACATTCAAATGAGGATATATGTGTGATTGATGCTAACTATGACCAATATTATATCTATTCTCAATATGTGAATGAAGCTAAAGTTAATTATCAATGTAAACCCACCCACAAAGATCCTGTCACTAATCCAAAAAACCCATCACTTGATAAAAGTCTCAAAGATACCACTACCACCACCATACCTTTTGACACAAATGTGGAAACACTCCCACAACTAGAACCTCAAACTACTTCTCTTCCTACCAAAAATATTTTACCTTCTAAGCCTTATGCTAGTTTTTCATATTCTAAATCTCATTAAAATTTCTTATAAGATCTCAAATCCATGCCTTGTAAAATATCCATCATGGATTTAGTTCATAATTTTCCATATACCACAAATTCTTAATGCAATAATTACAAGACATTGAAGAACCACTTTCCATTAAAGTAGAACAACCTCTTCAAGATCCTACACTGACAAAAGTACATACTATTGAAACTATTTATACTTCTTCCAAACCTTTCATATAATTCCTTGAAGAAGATATTATTAATGATGAAATTATTTTTTGAGTTGATGATCCACAACTTTTTATTAAAATGAAAATTAATACCACTCTTATTTAAAAAGTCTTAGTTGATGAAGTGTGGGAAATTAATGTTACCTCCCTTTGGTTAATTCAACAACTTGGGTATACCAAAGATCACCTTAAGCAAACTCATCTCACATGTTGAGGATTTGATAAGAAAAATCAAAAACCACTTGGTTTTATTTGGCTCCACCTAGCTATTGGACCTAAGACCATATGTACCAAGCTCATGGTCGTCAACTTACCATCCTAGGTCATCCATGGACACATCACATTAAGTATATTTCCTCCTCAGGTAATTAATGTATTAAATTTATGCATAATGAAAAACATTGTAAACATGAATCTAATCCTAATCATGGAGTATTCAACTACCTAACCCAAAATATCAGTATCAGATTCCAACCATCCCATGAATTAACAATGCACCTCTATCTAAATTCATTAACACAAATATAGATTTATAGATCACTCTTGCTAATTCTAATGATGATAAACCAAATAATTTAAAAAACATTTGAAATACTACTAATTTGCCTCCTTATATTTTAGGGTGACTTCCTCCTTTGTTACCATGTGATTGTACCATCCCTCTAGTCGATGAGATCATTGAAATTCCTCCTCCACATAATGTACACAAAGATTCTTACACAAAATATGAATTGAAATGAAATGAATATGAAGTGGCAAGATTATTTTAGGATCCTTTAATAATGTTTCCTAGAAAATTTAGTGATTTATGTGTATCTACTTCTAATGCTCCTTTAGAGACAAATTCATGCACTATTTCCCAAACATATGATGAAAACTATATCATGTCTCAAGCTCAATCATAGGACTTAGACATACAACACTATAAAAAAAAAATAGCCAAAATACATGACTTCAATCATGATGTCTATGTTATTCATATATCAACTGATAGTGAATTAGAAACTAAAGGTCATGTATCTCCCATTAATATTCCACTTCTTGATACCCTTTGGGTAGTTGAACAAATCTTAACTCTCAAAAAATTATAAAATTTGGAACCATCTATGCCTTCTATATCACCAACCAATCTACCTAATCTCATTCCTTCCCATGATCATATAAATTCCACTAAGGCTACCCACCTTACTTAAACTAAACCACCATCTAAAACATAACCTAATACACCTCTTACCAGTCTAGTTGACTCTAATCAACCTCAACCAATAATTCCACCTACACCTAAAATTACCCTTGATTCAAAAGACACAAATGTATGCCAAATACATTAAAAATATGATCATCATGGTAATAAAATAATTGATATCAAACTATATGTGGAATATTATCGACCTTTACCATTGCTCTCGAGTGATGATGCATAGTTGAGTTACTCCATGCTAGAGAAACTCAACTTCCACCACAACATCATAAACTTGGAAACTTCAAATGAAAATCTCCTCATTTTAATAATTTCATTACTGGTGTGGAACCTAAAACAAATCCTATTTATTCTCTTCCTACTACTCCATATCATTTTAAAGATATAAATGCTATGCTAATTGAATAAACAACAAGAATAGAATATGGTAAACCATCATGTCATAGACCCATCACTGTCTCTAAAGAACTCATGCCCAAGAGAATGATAACTTCAAATTATTATTCACAAAATATAATGAAACCTTTTCTTGGTCATATGAGGATATTATAGGCATAGACCCTAGTATCATTGTATATAACATCATCACTTACAAAAATGTACAACCCATCTAACAAAAATAAAATAAATTTCCACCTTATGTCATAAAGAAATTATTAAAATTTTGGATGCCAAGTTTATTAAACTTGTTGACTTTTTTGAATGGGTATCATACATTATTACCATTCATAAAAAGGTCACCATGGTTATTCTATATGCATTGATTTTTGAAATCTAACCCTCATGTGCCCAAAACATAATTTCTCATTACCTTTAATAGATGCCATTATAGATTCAACTGCTAGATATGAAATGTTATCACTTATGGATAGTTTTTTATGTTATAATAAAATTCACATAGCCCTCAAAGATAAAACAAAAAACAACATTTATTATAGAATAAGGTACCTATTTCTATGTCAAAATGCCTTTTGGCCTTAAAATTGTCAGAACCACTTATCAACATGCCATAACTCACATTTTCCATAATCTTATACACAAGATATTGGAAACCTATGTTTATTACCTCATTACCAAATATAAGAGTCTCACAAAACACCTCACTGATCTATCTATCATGTTTTATTGAATAATCAAATACAAAGTTAGAATTAACCCACAAAAGTGTCTTTGATATCACATCTAGTAAAATTTAGGGTTCCTAGTCTCTCTTCATGACATTGATGTTGATCCTACCAAAACAAACATTATAATAAACATGCCCATTCCTCATTCCATTCCTAACATTCACATTTACCTTAGAAATCTTGGGTCAATCTAAAGATTCATCCCAGAAATGGCTTACTATGTCTACTCTGTTAATTCCCTTCTCAAAAAAGATAATGCTCTAGAACAGATAGTTTCATGCCAAAAATATTTTGATAACAATAAATAATTTCTTCTCCATCTTCCCACCCTTTTACTACCTTCAAATGACTATCCTTTAATATTATACACATCTTCTACCCTTATATCAGTTGGGTCAATGCTTTCCCAACAAGATGATATTGGTAGAGAGTACACTATTTACTATATTAGTCAAGGCCTTATTGACTATGGAAAATGGATTGTCCTCTTGATGGAAAAATGACCTTAAAATTATTACATGAAAATATGTCAAAGGGAATGTTATCACTGACCAAATTGAAGTGATACCTATAACATCTATAAATCACCTTCAAGATAATCTTCCTAATGACAAAATTATTTATATCGAAGGTCTTAACGAAGTTATCTCCCTTAAAGATTATTTCCATAATTTCACTACTAATTAGAGGAAAATAATCACAAAGATACCAATATCATTCTTGATTCTACTGAATCTAAATTATTTATCAAATAATTCCCTAAGGTTACCTTTGATTTACATGAAGACACTAGGACCCTCCACTTTGGTGGTACCAAATACCTCCAAGGATATGGGCCATTTGTATTCTAAAAAACCTACATGGTATGATCATCCCTATGGTATTTAGATTAAATTTTAATGTTACTAATAACATGGATGAATATGAAGCTATTGTATATAATGGAAAATACAACTAATTTACAAATCAATCATATCTTGGAGAAGATAAATCACACTTACACTTTTTCTTGTTAGTACATTTAGACAATCAGGGTGATGACCAAGATGGATCCACTAGACCTAACCAAGTAGTCTCTTATCATAATAATATCACTAGAGAGGGTTCCAAAGCCTCTAGTAAATAAACACCATGCAATGACCATAGCTAGGTCTTATTTTTTCTATATTCACAAAGTAAATACAAAGTAAAGTAAAATCTAACCTAGTGCTCACAAAAAATTATGGCATAAAATGGGTGTAATAAACATAAAAATTAAACATGCATAGAATAATTATAATTAAGATATGTATAGATATAACCCTAATGCAAGGAGAGAGAAATAAATTCAAAATCCATTACTTATGCTACTTCTATCTATTAAAATATAAGAGTAGAGTTAGAGATACTTACCTTGAAGATGAACCCATCGAGACTGAATCTCTCCCTTGGCCAAAGGTGCTTCACAAGAGTTTGCGGTTTGTAAGGATCACTATGATAGGCTAAAGAATCCAAGACATTTTGACAAGACAAGATTATTCTCCAAGTATAAGACCTAAGCAATGATTCTTCAAGTAGAATGGTAGAAGATAATATTTCAAAGAAGTGCAAATGAATGATTAACTCTATCTCTCTCTAAAAAATGGTGAAAAGGATGTGTATATATAGTTGGATCTAACCCTATGACTTTTTAAAATTTTAACCAATAGAGTCAACACAATTGACCCTATAACATTAATTGATAAAATTAAGTTAGGTCCCAATCTAGGTTGGCCAAAGTTGACCTACACCTATAACATGCTAAAATGCTTTAAGTACAGGGTCAACCCAAGCTGAAATTATTTGGTAAATGTCAAAAAGAGTTTTTAGCTTGGGTAGGGGTTGTTTAAGGCAATGCATTTATTAGAGGAGCATGTAAGGGAGGTGTAAAAGCTTAGATAAGTGTATATGATATGTTTATGTTGGTTTTAAGTGGTGGTATAAGGGAAAATAATCTTGAAAAGCACTAATGGTCTAACTACCCCTTTCTTAGTGTACCATTTAAGGTGTGCACTTAGAGAGATTAAAACTTGATAGGTTCTTGAAAGATAAAAAGCATCAGTAATTGATAAAGTTTGAAAATATTATCTATATACATATGCCCCACTTTAAGCTCATTACATGTCATGTAGGTGAAATAGGGGATGGTGCTTTGAGAAAAGAACATAACAACACACAATGCTAAATATAAATAAATTTCATTAGTTTAAAGCATAAAATAACTAAAATTAAATGACTAAAATGAAATAACTAAAATATAAAAGTAATGTATGCATACCTTAACCTACCTTTATCACTAAATGGTTGTTTGATATGTTTGTAATTTTGATCATGGAGGGCATAGAGACTGCTTTGGAAAAACCCAAGGATATAAAACTAAAGAGAAAAAATAAACAAACATAGGAAAGACAAGATAATTTAACTATGTAAGCATGATGTACTTGGAAATTTGGTAAGCTAGGGTGATAAATGCTAAGTTAGGACCAAATGACCAAGTAAAATTTAGAATAAATTATTAGGATAAAATAAAACCTAGATCTATCCCCAAATCACATACAAGAGAAACTATGAAATAAATTAATCAAACATTTTGAAAATAAACATAAACATGCACATAATAGGAGACACCTTATTTAACATGGTCCACTCAAGATGGGATACATCCACCAAACTTGTCTAGTATATTATTTTTAAAAATATAAGGGAGAAACAAAATCTAGTAACAAACAATGTTACACCTCTCGACCTTTTCTACCTCCTCTCTATGTATAGTATTTCATTATTTTTTACACTCATACATCTGAACCATATATCAATACATTTTAGGGTAAAAACCCTAAACATAACCTCTATCATTAGATTTGGAAACCTTTAATCAATGACCCAAGTTCCCCCCTGCAACCCTCCATGCCATCAAGGATTTAAAGAATGGGATCCAAACCTAGCTGAAAGAACATCAAAATTTTAACCTTTGATCTTAGAAGACAATTAGGCTCCACGCCTAACATAAATTAGGTAACCAAAAATCCAAGGCTACTAAATGATTAAAAAAATAAAAAAAGTAAACCTTAAGTAAGAAATGTAAATAAACAAAGTCAAACTAAAGATACAATTGAAAATGGTAATCAAACATTGATGTGAAAGCATTAATAATCTTTAAACAAATATGGGTAAGAAAAAAGTAAAACAACATTGATGAGTGAGAAGTAACAATACTTACTCAATCATCAATGGAAAAAGTACATAAAATGGAAAATAACATTGATGAGTGATAAGTAAAAATCCAACCTCAATCAATAATGGTACAAGTACATGAAAGTATAAATGGACATAATTGTCTAAAAAAGTGGGGTACACCAAAATATAGAAATGGATGCAGTTTTCCAAAAAAGGAAGTGATAATGAAACATGTTAAAATAAACTAAGGAAATTATAAAAATGTAAATCAATGGTATAAATAATATAATCCATAATCACTCAAGCATTTTGTTTTGTTCTAAGGATAGACAAAACCAAAACAAAGTAGTGCTAGCATGCTTTAATTTGTGAAGAAGAGGGAATATAGAAGTGGGAAAATAGATTTATAATTAGACTTTCCTATAGAGGAGGAAAATGAATTGGGTGGTAGGGGTAATAGAGGAAAAAGTAAGGTAGATAACTCTTTATCAAATTCAAGACACTAGAATTAGGTTTGTCAAAACAAGAGAACTTTTGATATTAAGGACTCTAAAGAAATTTTCCTAACCACATGATTATAAGGCCATGAAATGAAGGATGAATATCATCCCATGAAGGACATATGCATGAAAATTAAAATGGACCTACCTTCCCACAACATGTTCCCCATTCCTTAGGATACCTTATAGAGTCATTCGTCTACTACGAAGATTAGGTAATTGTGTGAGAAAGTAGGTAATACTATAGATTTTTTTGAATTCTCTTATCCTGATATACTAGCCTACAATACCCAATGGACCTCAACTCTATTATGAGGCCAAATTTGGAGTTTTAAATTCAATTGGAGATAAGAGATGTGTTATAAATCACATCTTTTGGTGTGATTTTAACTTTTGAATTTGTATGTTGCCTTTTGATCATCAAGTTTTGTTTTAAATGATTTGGATTTTAATTTTTGATGGAATTTTCTATTCCTCCTCTATAAAGATTCAAAGAACCAAAAATGGGTGCTAAAAATGTCTATCATTTTAAAAAATTAGACTTGTTAGCTAATAAATAGAACTTATAGATCGTGGTGTCTAAGATATTTGTTTATTCATGTGAAATAAAAGTGATATCTTGAATTCAACCTTATTTTATCCAAAGTGGAATAAAGGAAAGGAAATCAATGGGAATGAATATGAAATAATTTGAATTACTTCAAATCAAAACAAATTTATGGTAAAGTAAAAAGGGATACAATGATAGGTAAGTATGATTCCTTATCTTAAGAATGTGTGTAAGTGTAGGGAAACATGCTAACATAATTTTTTGGGCAAGTTTTATCCACAAAAGAAACAAAAACCAAAGATAATAATATGAGATCACAAACTTATAACCATTTCTTAACATTATATAAAAGGAACACTTGGTTTAATAAAGGTGTGTTGAAATAAAGTGGTGATTTTATGAGGAGAGCCTAGTATCATCCATGGTATTACACTACAACTCATAAAAGAGAAACCCAAGTGGGTGAAACAAAGGCAAAAATGGTATTTATGAGGAGGGCCTGGTCCTATCCAAGGTCTTACACTGCAACTCACAAAAGAGAAACCCAAGTGGGTGTAAAAAGTATTGAAAAATAACAAAATGAAATAAAAAATCAATATGTGAAAGTGAAAGGAATTCATGAGGAAAACTAGGTCCTATCCATGGTATTAAAATGCAACTCATGAGAGAAAGAAACCAAAAGACCAAGGGAAGGAGCTAAGGTTTTTGTAAAAATAACTTGCTATAGAGGGTGAGATATATGTAGAAATAATGAAAAAAGTGTTAGTAGGACAACATATAAAAATATGATAAGAAGGGAAATGTCTGAGCAAAACATTTCTTCTAAAAGTATGCATTAGTGGGTTTTTTGAAAACATGACCTTCATTAGTTTAGAGGTGATATGTGCTAGGACCAAGAATGTATTTTAATAAATAAATCCCCCACCATTTTTGGGTGTATTTTCCTTTTTTATCATGGGTATAGTATAACTTAAGGACTAGACCACTAATATTAAAAGTGTGGACTTTAACCTTTTTATTATGTTGTTTCGTGATGTGAGACTTATATTGGTGATTATGGTTAATATTGGATAGATGGTGTTCATTGAGAATATCGAGAGAATGAAGCTGAGATTAATGTACTATTCATAAATAATGATACCATTAAGACATATGCATAAGGAGGGGAGCTTGAATTATAATGGTAAGACAAACTCAAAAACATAAACTAGTGAGAACAGCGTAGCACCAGTGGTAGTACACATGCTAGTACAATAATCCTAAAGTATAAAATATAAATGAAGATGCTAATCAATGTGGGTGTATCAGATGGTATTTTGTATAATTTTATTGAGAATTTTGCTAGTGGCCTCAACTTGGTTATTACATTGTGGATGGTAAGGTGTGGAAAATTTGTGGGATATTTTAAGTTTAGCATGTAATTGCTTCACATCATTGTTATTAAAATTATTGCCATTATCATAAATGATAGTATGAGGAACTCCAAAATGATAAATGATTTGGTTAAGGATAAATTTAGAAATAGTGGTTCTTATGACATTGAAAAGAGGCATGACTTCTACCTATTTAGTAGCAGTGACGATGAAAACATGACCATCTTGTGACCAAGGTAATTTTGTGATGAGACATAATCCACACATGGAAAATGGCCAAGGGGAATCCATAGTTTGGATCTCATATGGTGGTGAATGAATTAGATCATCATTAAGTTGGCAAAGATTAAAATTTTTAGCAAAATTGATAGTGTCCTTTTCTAAAGTAAGCCAAAAGTATCCCATACATAGACATTTACATGGAGTAGCATGTCTTCTATAACGAACACAACAAATTCCCCCATTTTCTTGATCAAGGAGAGGAGGGACATCTTATTTCATTACAAAGTGGAACAAGGTAACTTTTACTTTATGATAATAAAGGGTATTATTTTAGAAGACATATTTGAAAGGCTATTTATGAATTCTAGTCTTTTCATGAGAATCTATGGTTGGAGGATAGGTTTGATGTTCAATAATTAGATGATGTTTTTATACCATGGATCCTATTGAGTAATGAAATCCTAAATGAAAAAAATGAATGAATCTTGTGGTTGGATAGAATATGGTGACTTTATTATTTAAATAAGAAATTGGGAGTCATTAAATACTTGATGAGGATGAAATAGGGATGTTGAAGAAGCAAGAGAGTCAGTTATAGAGTTATAATCTCTTGGAATGGGCTGAATGGTAAAAGAGGTAAAATATATGGTGAGTGTTATATCCATTTGATGATAAGTGATAATATTTTCACTTTTACATTGGTAATCACCATTAATTTAGTGGCATATAAGTTGTTAATCACCCAAAGTGTGTAGATATGGGATATCTAAGTGAAGTACCAATTTCATGCCTAAGATTAATTCTTCATATTCTACCATATTATCAATGACATCAAAGGTTAGGCAAAATACCAAAAGGATTATTTTACCATGAGGATTAGTTTGAATATAACCTACCCTAACTCCTTGGAGACATTTGGCACTATCACAGTGTAGGGTCTAGATATCTTCATGCAAATTGATGGTGACTTCAAGAAGCTCTTTGATAACTACTTTGGATTTAGTAGTATCGAGAATGACATAGGTATCTTCTTGATTACTTGCCTCTAGATCAACATGAAAATTATGGAAATAATATTTAAGAGAGATAACTTGATTGAGAGCTTCAATATAGAGAATGTTATCACTAGGGAGACTATCTTGAAGGTTATTTGTATGGGGTATGGGTGCTACTACACATTGGTCGATAAAGACTTGCCATTTGATGAATTTTTGTATTATAATTCAAAGGTCAAATTTCATTAAGAGAACCATCCACTTGCCAATTCTATCTATAGGTAGAAATGATTTGGAAAAGAGTGATGAAGTGGATAATGACTTAGGTGGTTTGATAGAGCATGTAGTGATAAATATTTTTAGCTACAAACTAGATAACAAGGAAATCACGTTCTACTTTAGTATAACATTTTTGTAATCAAT
This sequence comes from Torreya grandis, assembly GCA_037957365.1. NCBI lineage: Eukaryota > Viridiplantae > Streptophyta > Pinopsida > Cupressales > Taxaceae > Torreya > Torreya grandis. Next base: position 2,593,345 of record JARHVA010002229.1, read on the forward strand.
AAGGCCTTGAATAATATAGTAAATAACATAATCTCTTTTGATATCATCTTATTGGGTAAATATTTTCCCAATTGATACGAGAGTGGAATAGGTGTACAAAATCAAAAGATGATCATTAGAAGGTGGATGAAGGGTAGGTAGATAGAGTAATTATTATTTCATTTTATCAAATGCCTTATAATAGGATCTATCCATTATAGAGCATTACCTTTCTTAAGAAGGGAATTAATAGAGTATATGCGATAAGCCATTTTGGGGATGAATAATTGGATTGCCCAAAACTTTCCAAGGTAAGTGTCAATGTCTAAAATGGAGAAAATAATGGAAATTTGTACTATAGCATTGATATTAGTGGGATAGACATCAATATCATGAAGAGAGATAAATAACCCTAGTAGTTTACTAGATGTAACACCAAATACACATTTGTAGGGGTTAAGTCTAACTTTGTACTTGATTAATCGATCAAAGATGATATCTAGATCAGAAAGATGGGTTGTGTAATTTTTAAATTTGGAAATAAGGTCACCCACATAAGTTTACACAATCTTATGTATAAGATTATGAAAAATGTGAGTCATGGCACATTGATAGGTAGCTCTAACATTTTAAGGCTGAAAGGAATTTTAACATAGTGATAGTTTCCCCATTCCATAGTGAATGTTGTCTTGTGTTGGTATTTTGGGGATATGTGAATTTGATTGTATCTCAAAAAACCATCCGTGAGTGACAATTTTTGTATCCAATAGTGGAATCTGTATGCAATCAAAAATGCATCATGTCTATAAATTAATCATAACTCAAACAAGAAATATCATACTTACACTTCTGATTGGGGAGACATTAGATAATCAAGAACGTGACCAATATGGGGATATTATAGACCCAATTAGGGAATATATTATCATAATACAAAATGATAGTGAGGGTTTCAAAGCCTCTAGTTAACAACATCATGCAATAACCCTAATTAGGTCCTATGTTTTTATAGTTCACTAAACTAATAACGAGTAATGTAAAGTCTAATCTAGTGCTCACCAAAGCTTGTGGCACAAAGTGGGGGTTAGAAATAATAAAAGGAAACATGAATAAGAGACATATACTCATGTTAATGTATATGTAATCCTAATGTATGGAAGAGAAGTACAAATGTATATCTATCTACTCTTACAAAAGAGGAACAAAGTTAAGAATACTTACCTTTAAATACAAACCCATTGAGCCTCAATCTCTCCCTTGGCCAAGGTGATTAACAAGAGATTATTGTGGTATGCAAGGATGAAAAGGATAAATCAATTCTAGGATATAAAACCTATCAATGCATCTAAAAGACTTCTCTACAAGATAAGATTTGTATCTTGAAAGAAAATATGAAACCCTAAGCTTGTTCCTCAAGTAGAATGGTGGATAAGCAGATGTGAAATAGCTCTTACTTCTTCTTATCTTATTCAAATAATGGTGAAATGAACTTATATATATATAGGTGGTTTTAACCCTAAACTGTTTTAAACTTTTTAGTGATAAGGTTGACCCAGTCGACCTAGACTAGTTATGGATAAAGATTCACTAGGTCACGGGCTAGGTTGACCAAGAGCTGACCTAGACCCTAAATGAATTTTACCCAAAATAGTATAGGGTTGACCCAATAAACCTAATAGAGTGAATAGTCTAAAGGGGCTTAATTTTAGGAAAAGGGGGAAAATAGGTAGGAAATGAGTGAGGAGTGTGCAATAGAGAAAAAAAATCTTAGAGATATGTTTTTCAAGAGACAAGTATGTAGATAACAAGTGGTAAAAGGGAAAATAATCATAAGAAGCACCAATGGCCTGCCCACCCCTTTATTAGTGCACCCCTTAGGGTGTGCACTCAGAGAGATTGAGATTTGATGGGTTCCTACAAGATAAAGATTGTCAGTAAGTGATAAAAGTTTGAAAATATTATGTGTATACATATGCCCCACTCTAAGTTCATCAAGTGTCATGTGAGTGTAACATGGGATGGTGCTTTGGGAATAGAACATGATAACACATAATATTGATGCTAAGTAAAATGTAGTAAGGAGAAAATAAGATAAATGAAAGGACAAAATTGAATAACACATACCTTTACTTACCTTAGTGATGTAGATAAAGGAGTTTGTAAGATAGGTGAAAGTAACCATTGTGAAGAACATTAGGTGAACCTATAGAGATTAGTGCAAAAAATAGTAAAAAAAAATATTTTCTGGAATATAGGCATATAGTAGTGGAAAATAGTCTCTATGACATCATGATTCCATAACATTTTATGGTTCAAAAAATGGGTTAGTGAAAACAAAGATATGAGTAAAATAAGGAATCTAATGAAAAATATTTGAAAGGTAAGGAATTATGAAAAGTAAGTTTAAATAGGGTGAAAGGGAAGTCATTTTGTCATTTTTCACTTGTGTGTGAATGAAAAAGAGCTCTAAGAGACCAAATGAAATGTAATAGAGCTAGGATGGTGAGGAGATGACAACCGAGATGAGAGGGACACCCAATGGCCATAACAAGTGCAACATAAGTAGGCAACTAAGAATTTTAAACTTGTTTTTGAATATTTTATTAAAATTTAGTGTTTTATAGAAATTTGTAATTTAGAGAAATTCTAGGAACCTAAATGCACTCAATAAAGTTGTTAAGGGTAGTAGAAATAAAAAGGGGAATTGGGTTGAAAGGGATCAAAGTAATAACTATCAAAAGGCATTTATTACATGAAAATAAAGGGGTAAATAGTCAAAACCAACTAGGTCAACCCATTTGTCCTATTAGGATAAAAAAGTGAAATACACACTACTGACTTAATAGGTGTGTGTCAACTTAGTTTGTTTTACATGCTACTGACTTAGTACATAACTGATGACTTAGTAGAGTAATCCAATATGATGAATTAATACTAAGGGGGGGAAAGTAAAGGGTTGACTTAGCTTGTTAAGTCAACCTAGTTAAAAATGAGTAAAATTTGGTCAACCTAATGTTTGACTAAGTGACCAGAATAGTATGAAAATGTGTGAAATAGGCAAAAATAGTGCTAGAAAGGCCCAAAATGGTTGACTAAGTATTGAAATGGCTGAGTAGGCTAAAAGTGGGTCAAATTGGTTAAAAATGGATAGATTATAGTAAATTAGGCTTATTTTTATTAAAAATTTGAAAATAATGTATTTTAATTATAAAAGACATGGAAGATCTAATACATCTTTTGTTGTTTGATGGTTACAAGGGCATCTAAAATTTTGGAGATTGGTGGACATAGCATGGATCCTAGACATTTTGGAGTGATTGATAGTTGAGGATCAATCAAGATTTGTTATGCTAGGTCTAGGAGGGATTATGGATATGTGTCGAGTTCCATTGAGTTATGATCTAATAGTCATATTCTTAAGAGCCTAAGAATGATTGACTAACACATTTAGATAGGAGGTGGATGGGGATAACATTGAGGTGGGTATCACCTTAGATGATATCCATGCAATTATTGAACTATCAATATGAGGTATGCCCATGATTATGGGAGTACTAGATGGATACGAGGAGGGGAGAGACTTAGTCATGTGGGTGAGGGGCTCAAATAGGATATATCTCAGGCTAAGAGTTAGCTTCTTTAACATTTATACATCTCAGATTCTAGATATCTAGAAAGTAGTTATAGGACTTGTGGTAGCATGAGTCCTATGTCATAAGTTGAATGACAAGGTACTACTATATATGATAGCCTTATGCTAGACTATATTGGATCATGGGCTAATCTATGATTTAGGTTCTATCATTTAGGTCTAGCTTATGCATGACATATATGGGATGTTATCTAGATCAGAAAATACCATGGGGATGATTATTTTGCTAAGTTCTTGAATATATGAGAGGTTATATATATAAGCACCGTATATACCATATACACTATATATATAAGATTATTTACTTCTATATAAGGTGGTAAATATATATAAGATTTTTGTAATAAATTAGGTATATATATATATGATGTATCAGCCAATTGGGTTACCCCATGTGGTTGATGATCAATTGCCTCATGTATAGAGGTGGTGACAAGATTAGGTAGTATGAGCCATGCCCCACATGTTAGCACTATAGATAACTAGGTAGACAGACAATATGTGATAGCCATATGGGCACATTGCTACAATAAGATTGAGTTGGTATATAGTGGAACCAAGATTGGTATGGGCAAAGATTATAGTACATTATACCTAGTGGATAGAGTCACATCTAGTGGCACACATACCAAGATAGATGGGACTCCATAATCTAATGGATCTGATAATGATGCCCAAATTTTGGGCTAGGCATGTAAGAGATTTGAGGGGGAGAGGAGGATTGGGACTATCAATTACTAGGTCAGTGATCAAACTATGATGTGAGAGATCATGGACTAGTCAAGTACAACATGTAGCAAATAGAGAGGAGATTGATGCAAATGTAGGAGTGCTAGAGGTACCATAGTCAACACCATAATAGGAGGAACAATGACCACCTTGATCACACCATCGATGGAGATACCAGTAGTGGGAGAGACTAGAGGTAGTGGTCATCTTATATGATCCATCAGGCAACTTATGATAGATTTGGGTGATAGAGATACCATTCTGGCATAGTTTTAGATGGGCATGAGTGGTGAACATATGATTTACATTTGGGAAGTGAACTATAGATGAGGTAATTAGAGGATGTGCTAATGGAAAGACCATGCTTAATAGTCATGTAGATGGGGAGATGATAATAGGCAACACTTAGACTGGTAATAATAGATGGTTTGAAATTTGCTTAAGTTATTTGAGATATATTATAGATAGATAGATTTTTTAGATATATCTATGATCTAATATCTATCTAGTTTAAATTTTATAGATCTTATAGAGGAGGAGACCAGATGGGCATCTCAGGTGATGGGAACACTCCATGAGATTTTTGATGAGGTACTGATGCCATATGACCCTATGAGACTGGAGGATCTTATGATAGTGTCTACCCTAGGAAGCTAGTTTAGACTAGTAGGAGAGGCTATAAGGCAAGTATGGGAATGTAGGGAGGAGACACATCTACCAATAGGGGTGGGAGTAGGAGAGGCATAGGCATGATAGGCCTTAGCTCAGGAGAGAGTTGCACATATGGCTACCATGGCCTAGATGGCATAGGTACAGGACCAAGTGGCCAACCTATAGGGATAGATGATAGGTTTGAAATATTAAATAACTTCCTTACAACATACTATTTAGAGGGGACTGTCTGAGCTATTTATGGGTATCATGGCTAGGCCATGAAATAGATAGGATAGAGCCCAATCATAAAATTAGAATGATGTATACTGTTGTGTTATGTATTAAAACACATTATATATATATGATTTTAGCATTTGGATTTTGATCTTATGTGTTTCTATTAGGGTTGTGGTTGTGGATGCTTGGATATATTTATTTTATAGAACATGTAGTTTGATTTTGTTGTATATGTTATAGGAAATATATGAGTTATGGTTTTTTTTCTAGCATTATGTAGGACACATGCATGGTTAAAAAGAAACATGAAAAAATTATTTGGATACATATAATCAATAAAAAAAATGTACTACACACTATTTCATGTTGGGAAATGTGTAATAACAAGAAAATGACTAAGGATAAGAAACCAAAGGGTGGAAAAAAAGATGGCAAAAAGTTTTTTTTTAAACCAAGAGAAAGATGAACACCAAATTAAAACAAGTAAGATCACACTAAATCATGTTGGGAAATATGAAAATAATGTAATAAAGTGGAAAGCATTTTAAAGGAACAAATGATATAAAAATAAAGAAATTTAGTCAATCAGTCATACTAAATCATGTTGGGAAGTATAAAAGAGAAACAAAATTGGAAAAATTGGTCATAAATTTATCACACTAATTCAAGCTAGGAAGTATGAAAAATTAAATAAATGGTTGGATTCTTACAAGAAATTATAAAATAAGAAGATAAAAGTGAAAGAGTAACGAATTAAGAATAAAACATAATAAATAAATATGGGAAGCATGTCGATACTGTGTAACTTCATAATCAATCACATCTTATCTTAGATTTGACACATGTAATTTTGTTATAACTTGGATTATTAGAAAATTTTGTGAGGAAGGTCAGATCCTATCCATGGTATTACACTAAAACTCATAAAGAGAACACAAATAAGGTGTAATAATGGAGAAATATGGTAAAAGGGATGTTGGTAATGGGAATGTGAAATGTTGGTAATTTATGAGGAAGGCTAGGTCTTATCCATGGTGTTATAATGCAACTCATAAATGCAATCCTTAGGGGAGTGATCAATGAATAAAGAAACATTTCTCAAGGGGAAATATTAGGATTGTAGGGAGTGAAAAAGGGAATGTAAAAAACATAGATTAGGTATATTATGAGAAGACCTTAGGAGACAAGAGGCATACTAAGGACATGAAAAGACACTAAGTGACTAGTGACTGTCAATATACAAAGGAAACCTATTCGCTATAGACACAGAGCTATGTAAGCAAATAAGTGTGATACTAAGATAAAATCATGAAGGTATATTGGTAAAATAAAATTAAAATGGAACTACCTTCCCATGATGTGTTTCCCATTCCTTAGGACCCCTTATAGAGCCATTGGTCTATTACAAAGATTGGGTACTTACATGAGAAAGTAAGTAACACTAAAAGATTTTTTTGACTCTCCTTTTCTAATCTACTAGCCTACTACACTCCAATGGACCTAGATTTGACTAGAATAAGGATATGTGATTTGAATCACATCTTTTAATGTGATTTAACTTTAAAAAAAATGTTTTTGCCTTTTGGATCATTGCCTTTTATTAAATGATTTGGATTTTGAATGTTTTGAAAGAATTTTAAGATTCCTCCTCCATACATAATTTAAATGAACAATAATTAGAGATAGAGTGTTATATATGAATGAGATTTAGACTTTGTCTAAAGGAAGCTAAGTGACCAAAGACAAGATTGATTATAACACTTAGTCTTAAAAATGAACCAACATGTTATCTCAAGTCTTAACCATGTATATGCTTAGTTTTCAAAAGGGAATAAAGGGGATAAAGGAGATCCAAAGTGGACCAGTGAAAGGAGATTATAATGAAATTAATTGTTTGTTAACCAATCAAATAGTAAAGAAGGAATGACTAAGGAAAACAAAGTTTTTATAACCAAGTCACAATGACAATTATCCATGTATATGGAGATAAGAAAGCAAACAATCATGAAAAGAGAACAAGGGAGTTTTAAGAAAGAAACTCTAGAAGAAAAAAATAAATGATAAAGAAGACATATATAAGCAAACATAAATGACATTATAAGAAATAAAAATTGTGAAATTAAAGGTCAACATGTAAGGTAATAAGAATTTGACACAACATCAAATGATATAACAAAATAGATTAAGATAAGATTGGAGCACATGTCCAATCAAAGTGAAAATGTAAGAACACCATTCATGTGATCATAAGTACTAATAGATTTACCCACACACATTATCCAAAACATCTGATAAGTCTTTATGAAGTTGGATGCAAACTGTAGCTAATGTCTCATCTATCTTTAGTGAAAACTAGGAAAATACTTCATGTCTAATCTCCTCAATAGAAAAGGTATGAATGCTTGATGGATCATGTTGAAGAGGGATATAAATAAAGGGATTATCAAGAGAATGCATGGGATTGGACTCTAGGAGATATGAAGGGATCATATGTGGGGAAGGATCCAAAGGTGAGGGAAGGTCCATGGGTGAAGGATTCATGGGTAGAGGAACAAGAGGTTAAGAACAAACAATAGGAGGAGATATAACTATAGAAGGTGGAACCATGGGGGAAGAAGGGGGAGCCTTCTTGTGGGATCAAGCTATGGGAGGAATGATATAATGTGTGAGGATAGGTAAAAAATGATCTTGAAGGTGTTGCTAAAGGATGTGGTAATGATCAATGTGATGGGTATCACATTGGTGCCAAAGATAATACACCTCTCCATACTTAGGTATTATATTTAAGGGAGGTATGTCCTTGTCTAAGGATTAAGGGGTAGAAGGATGAAAAGTGTCAATATATTATTATAGCTTGCATCAATACATGGATGAATGCTTATCTATGCCATAAAAACAATAGATATGCCTATGATAGTCTTGGTAGAGGTACTCATAGGAGGAGGTGTAAAAAAAATGAAATGAGTATGGGAAGGCTCATCAACCCATTTGGTGGGTAGTGGAGCCATCTGTGGTAAAGGAAACAAACCATTATTGAGAGAAGGTGATGTTGGTAAAGAGACTAGACTAGGTTTGATGGAAGAAGCGATGGGATTAAAATTAGGAATAGACTCAACTAAAGCAATAATAGTAATGGGATCTAAAGTGGGCTTTATTGAGGGAGGGGTAAGGTATACAAAAGGATGAAGGAGAGTTGCATGCATCTTAAGGATAAATAGGCTATAGGGGTCATCATACCTATCAAAATGATAGGGACCAGTCATAGCATGATCCATAAGCATACTCATATGAGGTTATTTAGAAACTAAGGTGTCCACACCATCTCTACCTTGTGATAAAGAGGTAAAATGCTAAAATTAGGAACTAAATATGATGGAATATAGGATAATTTACTAAAATACTAAAGCAAAGAGGAATGATAATAGATAATCTCAACATCATGGGCCTAAACAAGACCTCTTAAGAATGGATCATCTAAGGTATAATCATCATCTAATCAGGTGTATGAAGATCAATGATGTAGGTAGGGATGACATTATCACTTGATGAGGTGTGATGAATGGAATTCTAAGTATTAGTTAAGATAATGGGTATGTCATCACAAAGAGGTTGACAAGAATGAGGCTACAAAGAAATAGGAAGTTGAGAGATGAGATGAGGTGAGAGATTAGAAGTTTTAATCTTGAGATTGATCTCATTAGCCTCATCATCATCAAAATCTAAGAGGTTAGGAGGAATGTTCCTAATGAGTATAGGATGACCATTGTAAATTTGAGTATAATTTATGGGAAAGTTGAATAATTGAGACTCATGGAATAGAATACTAAACAATGGTTCAAGGGTAAGCATCTTAAAGACACCTCGGTCTTGGAATTATTCAAAATTCTAAGGATTGGTCTCACCATAAATCCTATAGATGGCTCCATTTTGATGGAATTTAATGCATTGGTAGGTGGAAGAAGTTACTACTCTCATATGATGAGTCCATGGCCTACCAAGTAGAATGTTATAATATAGAGGAAAGTTAAATATCATCATGTTCATATGAATGGTGATAGTTGGGATGGTAATGGGAAGTCACACACAACCTAAAGGAGTCATTTGCCTTTGATCATATCCTTAACATGTATTAGGTATGGATTTGATATTTCATTAAAAATATCCAAGGTTTTTGATAAAATTGAGAGAGACAACACAAGTGCCAAAACCCTCATCAATCAAGGCATGATTGAATTAGATATCACCAATTTCGACATTAATTAATAGAGTAAAATCATCTACAAAAAGTATAATATCATCAAGAATCATGAAGTGATGGGAAACTTGAGGGAAGGAGAAGTGTCCATTATTTCATCAACATATATGGACATCTCTTCGTATTGTTACAATATGCTATCTTCAGATCTAGATAAGGTTTATTCACATCCTAATAGGGGAGGACAAGGGATGTTTATTTCAAACAAAATTTTCATAATATAGTTTCAATGATGTAGAGAGGTCTACATAATCTCAATAAATGGGATTTAGGATGGGAGATTAGTGAGTTCCATGATAGGATCCCATTCACCATAAACCATAAAAAGATTGTTAGAAAGAGGTGCATAGTGTTAAAAGAGGTCCTCAAAAGGAGGAGTTGAAGTAAATTGTAATTTATGTTGATAAGAGGTAAAAGGTTTAGAACAAGGTTGTAAATTATGTTGAGATGATGAATCCATTGATGTAGTTTTGGGTTGAGAATTAATAGAATAAGTGTTGATAGAATCTTGAGTATCATTGGTGTTATGTAAATAACATGAATGTATGGTAGAAATAGAATGGGAAGTGTTATCCAAAGGAGGAGTTGGAATTGGTTCATAAAAATTTATGAGGTCATATTACCCTATCTCATTTAAATGAGTTGGATAATACTCTTAGATAACACAAAATATGTGAGACAATAGAGGTGTGTAGATGGGTTGAGGATAAATGAAAGTAACCACCCTTTGCATATTTGTAATATTAACCACATTCTCTTCAAGAGTTGGGTCAATAAGACTTTCAACATTATTTTTAGAAGGGATGTGATTGTCTTGGTTATCATGGTGATTTGAAAGAGGGTATTTATAGATGGCCAAATGAGCATTTGCTTGATTCAAAGCTTAAGATTTAGTATTAGTTTCAAGGGATTTGAAAGAAATACCATAGGCTTATTGGCATTTTAGAATGATAAAATCATGGTCAAAATTGGGACCAAAAAGAAAATCCATAAATAAATTACTAAGATAACTATAGGTCTTGTGAGAATAACCCTAACTAGTATCAAACCAACAATATTTATAGGGATCATACCAATATTTCATAGGATGAGTGGGATAAGTTATCATGGTAGATGCCTAGGTAGATGTTTTATTAATTTAGCTAAAGATAAAGGTTTATGAACATTGATGTTATTAGGTAAATATAAGTGAGGATTGGTGAATTATTTAAGAGGGGGAGCTGATTCCAAAGATTAGTTAGGAACAATAGCTTGAATAGTGTGGATGGTGTCATAAGAGTCAGTGACACCATCATTGATATCATGATGATTCTTGTTCTTAAGGAATATATAAGTACTCGTAGAAGGTTGAGGTGGATCGAATTGATGCATAAGAAAGTCTTAATGTTTAGCTTAGTCAATAGCCTCCTCCAAAGTATGTGGAGAGAGAGTGCAAACCTGATATTGAAACTTGGGAAAAAGAGCATTGGTAAAGAGATGGAAAAGGTTATCATCATCCATGTTATCTTCACATATATTAGAGAATGTTTTTTACCTTTTAATTAAATATTGGGTAGTTTTATTTTCAAGTTGATTACAATTGATAAAATGGGCCAATGTATTCTCAGGAAGATCACTAGTTTAGAACTCTTGGACTAGAGCATTTATTAAATCTTCTAAACTAGTAATAGGATGAGTTTTAAGTTGGTTATACCAATCTAAATCATCACCCATGAGAGTTTTGGCTAATAGCTTGGTAGCAACAAAGGTGTTTAATTTGACCTAGTCTTTATATAGATTTCCAAATGTTTTTAAGTGAAGAGTTAGGTCATTTGACCCATTGTAAGAAATGGTAGGGGTGATACCTCCTATATTAATATTATAAATTTGAGATGTAAGAGGCTCATTATGAAGATGCTTGATTGTCTTGTTGACAAGAGGAGGTTGAGGGATAATATTACTGTGGGCATATCAAAGAGGAGGTGGGGGAACATTTTGATTAGAAGTGTCCCATGGCATATGTTGAGGTTGGGTTTGAAGATGGATAAGGTGGTTTTGCATTTGCATCATTTTATTTATATTATGAGCTTGAAAAGTATTAATTTGATTAAGCATTCATAATAAGATTTTATGGGTTTGAGTTATATTATTGGTCTTATTTGAAGCATTAGAATAGGAATTACTGTCTTGGGTACCACTATAAGTGTTAGTAAGATATTGAGAATAGCTATTAGAATGTGAGGCACTAGTGTAAAAATTTGCTTGTGTGGCAAAAGATGGACTAGTGAAGGGATGAGAAGAGGGAACACTAGAAGCATGATTACCTTGGGTATAAAATGATGTACTATGGAAGATTTAAGGAGAGTAGGTCTTAGACAAAGATCACTTTATGTATAACCTACCATGTTAGTAGAGATATTAGGCATAAAGGTAGAGGAAGTCAAAGAAGAAGAAGTCATGGTATGATAAGGGGTAAAAATAAAGGGAAGAGAATGAGAACAAAAAAACTAGTATCCCTAAATCCATGCGAGATTGTGGGAGAAGGTGAATGAGGCTCTTTAACTTGACCACTAATCATGAGATGGTAAATGGTAGAAGGATGCTTTCCTCAACATTGAGGAAATTCAGAGATAAAAAGAGCATTTCAAGGGTATACTCTAATTTGGGTTGATCTTTAAGTGATAAGAGAGGATTAAATAGTCAAGAGGAATGAGGAGGGATCCCATAATTCATTGTGCAAATGGATATATGAAAATTACTCTCATATAGGAGAGAAGGCCTAATCTACTTATGGGAGACCCTATGAGGGTTGGTAAGACTCATCATATCCATTAAATTAAAATCATCATTGTCATCAAATGGAAAGTTCATGATGAAGGAGAAGGTTTAAATAAGGCAAAAATGATGAAAATAAAGGAAATAATAAGAGACAGATAAGAGTATAGAGTCAATTGGGTCAACATAGTACATAAAATAGGGTCTAAAAACTATGAAAATAGGGATAAAAAGTTGATTGGGTTAGCCTAGTTCTATAACCTAGATAGAAAATAGACCAAAAAAAAGAGTTGATAGGGTCGACCTAATTCTATATCTTGGGAAGAAAAAAAAAGTACTGTGTCGACAGGGTTGACCTAGTACTGTAGGTAGGGGAACACATAGTCTATAAGAGACTGTGTCAAGTATAATGACTATGTACTAAAACAAGAATAAATTTGAAAATACTTTTCAAAATAAATAAATGAAAGTAAACACATAATTAAGTGGGTCAATGAGGATGATCTAATTGAGGCACACAACATAAAACCTTACACCAACACTGGCCAAAGAATTTTTTTTGAAATATAACATATAATTAAGCAAAGAAAAAGCAATCAACTTGGAAATTAAATGATAACTAAGTGGTCATCCTAAATGTTGCTAGATTATTAGAATATGATTTTAGATGTGATAGGAAGTTGGATATAAGCAAGGAAATAAAAATAAATCTATGGATGGTTTTGAGATGTTTAGGCTAAAATAGATCTATGTTGGAAATGATACTAGATTAGTATTGGGGCCTACCCTCTCACTTTACACACCATAGAAATAAGGGTGTCAGGTGATTTACCAATATATACCATTAATCACATGTTTATACTTAGCTAAAAAACCAAGTTAGCTTTCCCCTTGGTGATGAAATCTAAGTAGGTAGGCCTTAGGTAGACAATTGTTTAAATGCATTTTGAAATTTTGTGATTTAGTAATGTATGCATAAAATATAAAATAGTGAAACTAAATGGTATATTAAAAAACCACCTAATTATACTATGTGATCTATTCTAAGCATGCAAGCAAAAAAAATGAAAGTGTGAGATAATTACTAACATATAAGTGTTAATTCCAACTTTAAAACATAGTACCATGTCAGTTCAAATGATAGTGTATGTAGATATTATAGAATAAAGTCGATAGTGTCACTATTATACTACTAAAGTAAGGGTTTGGTAAATAACTATGTCGACAGTGTCGACCTAGTCTTCTAGATAAAAAGTAAAATACAAAAATAGGTAGATAGTGTGGACCTAGTTTTCTATATAGGGGCAGTTTTAAAGATTGTAAACTATGAAAAATATAACTGTAATGAATAATATAAATGATAGAGAAGGAGAAAAATTAACCTTGGTGGGTTGGGAGATGCATAAGAAAGTGAGATCTCTATTGAAGTGCCTTGATTTATCCTTTCAAATTCTACCAACTGTGTCGATTGGGTCGACCTAATTTTATAGTTCCCTATTTGTTGAAACCTATAAAGAATAATATGCCAATAGTGTTGACCTAGTATGTTTTTTGGAAGTTTGGAAGTGTACTATGTTGATAAAATTGACCTAGTAGTCTGTATAGAAGTTTAAAAGTGTATTGTGTTGACAGATTAGACCTAGTAATTTGTACCTAATGAAAACTTGCACAAACAAAATAGAGTCATATTGATGTGACTGTGTGTTAAATTTATGAACAAAAGTTAGAAAATATACTGATACTATTGACCCAATATCAAAAATATGGAAAAATAATAGATAAAATGATAAAATAATAAAAATGTGAAAGAAAAATTAAAAGGTTTAGATTCATGTTGGGTTCACCAAAATGTATGTAATCAGAAATGTATCATGTTTATAAATCAATCCTAACTTAGAGAATATAGATCATACTTATACTTCCAATTGGGGATACATGATATAATAAAGAATATGACCAATATGGGGATCTAATAGATCCAATTAAGGGACCTCTTATCATAATACACAATTCTAGGGAGGGTTCTAAAGCCTTCAATCAAGCACAATCACACAATAACCCTAACTAGGTCCTATGTTTTCATATTTCTCTAAACTAATAACAATTAAAGTAAAGTTTAATTTAGTGGTCACCAAATATCATGGCACAAAGTGGGGGTTAGAAACAATAAAAGTAAACATGCATAAGAGACATATACTCACATCAATGTATACAAAATACTAATACATGGAAGAGAAGTATAATTGCATATCTATCTACTCTTACAAAGGAGGAACAAATTTAGGAATACTTACCTTTGAAGATGAACTCACTGAACCTCAATCTATCCCTTGGCCAAGGTGATTCATAAGAGATTTTTGTGGTATGTAAGGATGATAAGAATAAATTAGATTTAGGCTATGCAACCTATCAATGCATCCAAAATACTTATCCACAAGATAAGATCCATATATCTAAAGAAAGTATGAAACCATAAGTTTACTCCTCAAGTAGAATGGTGGATAAACATATGAAAAATAAATCTTACTTCTTCTTCTCTTCTTAAAAAAATGATGAAATTATCTTATATATATAGGTGTATTTAACCATAATCCCTTCCTAAAGTTTTGGTTGATAGGGTCAACCCAGTCAACAAAATACAATTATGGATAAAAATTCACTAGGTCGTGGGCTAGGTTGGCTAAGATCTGACTTAGAACCTAAATGAATTTGAACAAAAATAATACAGAGTCGACGTAATCAACCTAGTAGAGTGAATAGTTGAATGGGGCTTAAAGTTAGGAAAAAGGGGACAAAAGGTAGGAAATGATTGAGGGGTATGCAATAGAGAAGAACAAGCTTAGGAATATGGTTTTTGGGAGACAAGTGTGCAGATAAAAAGTGGTAAAAGGGACAATAATACTATGAACCACCAATGGTCTACTGACCCCTTTCTCGATGAACCCCTTAGGGCATGCACTTAGAGAGATTGAGACTCGATGGGTTGCTATAAGATAAAGAGTGTTAGTAAGTGATAAAAGTTTGAAAACATTACGTGTATATAGAATCTATGATGGCATCTATTGAAGGTAATGGAAAATTATCTTTAGGACATATAAGGTTAAGTTTATGGAAGTTAATATATATATGAATAACCATGGTGAATTTAATATGAATAAGAAAAATGTTTGACACCCAATATGAATATCCCACAAGTTTATTAAATTACTCATATAATAGTTTAATAATTTCTTTTTGGCATAGGGTGGAAACTTTGGGTGGAAATTTATTTTATTTCTTTAGATGGGTTTGGTATCTAGGTATGTGATTATGTTTCATACAACTATGCTAGGTTTGATACCCAACATGTCCTCATATGAATAAGAAAAATTATCATAATATTTATTGAAAAATAGGCTAAATTTATCATGCTCACTCAAGTGATTTTCATAGGAACTCTTATAGGTCGAGGACATGAAGGTGTGCCATATTCTATTCTCATGGTTTCTTTAATAAGCATAGAATTTCCATAGTGAAAATTATATGGAACATTGGGAAGAGAATAAATGGGATTTGTTTTGATATATATGCTAGCAATGAAGTTATTAAAATGAGGAGCCTTTCATTTGAAATTCCCAAGTTTGTGATGTTGCCATGGAAGTTGATGTTCTCTAGCACGGAGTAATTCAAGTATGGATTATTGCTAGGTAGTGTGGGTAAGGGTCCATAGTATTCAAAATATACTTAAAGTCAAATGATTTTGTTACCATGATGATCATATTAAAAATGTATATGGCATACATTTTTTACCTTGGCATCAGGAGTAACCTCAGGTGTAGGTGGAATTGTGGATGAAGGTTGGTTGGAGTTTCAGATTGAGGAAGTGGTTCCTCATTGGTTTTGGAAGGTGTGTTGGTAGTAGTTGTATCTTTTTGAGGTTGCTCTTCAAGTGATGGTTTATTTGGCTTTGATATGGGATCTTTATGGCTAGGTTTATGTCAATAATTAACTTTAGTTGCAATCACGTATTGAGAATTGGTATAGTATTAATTATAGTTGACATCAATCACACAAATATCCATATTTGAATGTTGAGGGTTGGATGTGGAAAAAGGTTTTGGGTTGTTAGAGGAAGAAGGATTAAAATATTTTTTATTTTGAGAAGAATTAATATAATCATGATGATAGCTTTTGATCATGGCATGATGATTGAATGTATCCCCTAGAATAAAATAAATGGCATATTTTGTAAACCCATGACATGTTTCATGGGAATGACCTATATTGGCATGAAACCAAAAACATTTATTTGAGTCATACCATGTAAGTTGGTTATTAGTATACGTGAATGGTTTAGAAGGTGATAAGAGTTATTTCATTTATTGAACATTTATCAGTATATGGGAAGGTTGGGGATTATCCATTTTAGCTAATCTTAGTTTTAGTTGAAGAAGATTTCTAGTGATTACATTTTTTGAGTGTTGGAAACATCCATTGATGGTTTTAGTGTTGGGTTTGAACTATTTAATTATAAATTCTTGTCACTTAGCTTGATCGATATCATTGTTGAAAGTTTGGGGAATAAAAGTTTGAACCATGTATTAGAGGGAAGGTGTTAAGGAAATTATGAAAAGTTTGAAAAAGTTATCATCAGTCATATTATGATTGGATTAATGACCCAAATATATCCAACATTTGATAAAATCATAAGCTATTTTTAGAAGGGGATTGTTTAGCATTAATGAAATGGCTAAGATAATTTTTAGGAAGATCATTGTGTTGAAATTCCTTAACTAAAGGATTGACTAAATCTTCAAGTTGCCATATATAATGTTTGGTAAGTTGGTTATACCATTATAATACATCATCCATGAAGTTTTTAACTAAAATTTTGGTAGTGGTGAAATTATTAATTTAAATATACTCTTTAAAAGTTTTACCAAATGCTTTGAGAAAAGATATGAGGTCTTTAGTCCTATCATATTTAATAGTTGGAGATGTATTAACAATATAAATAGATATAATTAATGGGGTTAAAGGTTCATTTTGAATATGTTGAAGAATCTTATTATCCATAATAGGTTGGAGAATGATATATATTATGACATTTTTAAGAGGTAGAGGGATGAAATTTTGGTTATTTTGGGAATAATAGTAGGAGGCTGATTAGCCATGTTTATCAAATGATGTTGTAGTTGTATCATTTGAGATGTATTATGTTTTCATGATGTTCATTTTTTTCACTATTTGTGAAATTTTTTTAGTGGTATGAACTAGTGGATTAGTGTTGGGAGGAGGATTATTAGGATTAGTAAGAGGGGGATTCCCTAAATTGGTATTAGGGGAGGGTTGTTAGGTGGCAGATTGGTAGGAGGTGGGTTATTGGTATTGATAAGGTTTCCTATGGGGTTTTTTGATAGGATTGTATCAATTTAACCCATAGTATAGTAATGTGCCTTTAAGTGAGAATTATTTTGAGAAGTATAGAATGGATCTGATCCATCAATCTCATATGTTGGAGTGATTTGGACCATATTAAAGTCCAAAGGTGAGGGATGAGAAAAAGTGATCCAAGAGTGAATATCCTCTTGGGTGGAAAAGGTAGGAAGAAAATAACATCCCATATAGCATCTAAATGGATTCAAGTTTTCCAAAAAGATTATAATATGGGATTCATAATGCTTTAAGGTGGAATTTGAAATCAAAAGGCAAGGAAGAAAAAAGGGATAAATTTAGCTAAACACAAAACAATATCAGCCATGAGGTACATATTCATCTATAGAAAGGCCAAAAAAAGAGGATGAACAAAACATAATCAAACTACTCAATTGTGTTTTGTAAATGTTAAAATTAAGGTAGGTTAAAAAGATACATAGTCGAATAGGTTGACTATGTACTAAAGATAAACATAACATAACAAGCTATATCGACAAGGGTGATAGTCTTCTGAAGATGAGGATTTTTTTTCAAGATAATATCTAAGAAAATATAATGAAGCACATAAGTAGTTATATCTTTGTGTTTGATCTGATTGTATCACACATCACAAACCTTATACTAATTTTGGATATCATAAGTTTTATAATAAAAATACAATGATAAAAAAGAAAACAACAAAACTTGAATGCAAACATTTGGATAAGTGGTCATTCTTGAATGTTGTTAAATTATAATAAATTTTGAAATTAATGTGATAGGGAGTTAGCTATAAGAAGGAACTAGAAGACAATATATGGATAGTTTTAAGTAGTTTAGGTTGAAAGGGATATATATTAGTGATGGTACTGGCTTGATATTAGGGGCTACCCCTCACTTCACAATCACATATAAATAAGGGTGTCAGGTGCTTTACCAATATATAACATCAACCATGTGATTATACTTGGCTATAAAACCATGTTGGCTTCCCCTTTGGTGATAAAATCTAAGTAGGTAGACCTTGGGAAGAAAATGTTTAATGCTTTTTAGTGTTAAGTGATTTGAAAGTGTGTGGAAAAGAGAAATATCATGTGACTAAATTGGTAAATTGAAAACCTCTTATTTAGTTTATGTTTGTTACTCTAAGAAAGTAAGAAAATAAAATGAAAAATAAATTAATTACTTGAAAAATAGGTTAATTCCTTTGTTTGTTAAAAGTATAAAGTTAGTTTAAGTGACACTATATACAAACTTTATAGAACAAAGTTGACATGGTTGATAATATCGTTGGAAGAAAGATCTAAAAGAATAAAATCAAATAGGTCAATTGAGTATTCTAGAGACAAAATAGGCTATAAAATTGTGTCAAACTAGTTGACCCTATTCATTGTAGGGTTGCAATTTTATAGAATGTAACCTTTGAAAAATAAGACTATAAATGAAAAATAAAAATGACAAAGAAGGTAAGAATGAACCTTGATAATTTTGAAGATGCTTAATTTGGAAATTTTATGCTATGTTTCTCAAAAGTTGATTTTTATATTATACAAATAGAGTTGATTGAGTCGATGAAGTCTATGAAACCAGTATGCTAAAAATGATCTATAAACAAAGTTGACTAGTTCAGCTAAGTCTACAATTCTATAGTTAAAAAAGATAACTATGTTGAGCTGATCGATCTAGCTACATGTATATGGAGAAGACCTATATAGATAAAACATAGTCAATTTAGAGTGACTATGTGTTAAACCTACACACAAACTATTATAATGTATTGATACAATACTGAAGAAATAAAAATATATAAGATAATAAAAAATGAATGAGTGAAATAAGACTTACAAGGGTTAGATTCATATCAAGGTCACCAAAATGTATACAAGAGAAAATGCAATTGATCTACAAATCAATCCTAGCTCAAAGAAGACAAATCACACTTACACTTCCACTTGTTGGTACATTTAGATAATCAGGGTCATGACCAAGATAGATACAATAGACATAACTAAGGGGCCTATTATTGAAATAATATCACTAGGTAAGGTTCCAAAGCCTCTATTCAAGCAACACCATGTAATAACCCTAGCTATACAAAGTAAAGAAAAATATAACCTAGTACTCACCAAAGCTTATGACACAAAATGAGGGTAATAAACATAGAAATTAAACATATATAGAATAATTCTAGTATATATATATATGTATATATATATATGTTTATATATATATGTATTATTGTATATATATATATGTATATGTATATATGTATATGTATATATATATATAAATATATATATACATATATATAAATACATATATACATATATATATATATATATGTATATATATATATGTATGTATATATATATGTATGTATATATATATGTATGTATATATATATGTATGTATATATATATATATATATGTATGTATGTATATATATATGTATGTATATATATATATATATATGTATGTATATATATATATGTATATGTATATGTATATATATATATATATATATATATATATATATATATATATATATATATATATATATATATATATATATATATATATATATATATATATATATATATAAACCTAATGCATGGATAGAGAAATACATTCAAAAGACATTACTTATGCTACTTCTATCTACTAAAATATAAAAGTAGAGTTAGAGATACTTTCCTTGAAGATGAAAACATCGAGACTCAATCTCTCCCTTGGCGAAAGGTGTTTTTTAAGAAGTTGTTATGGTTTGTAAGGATAAATATTATAGGCCAAAACATCCAAGTATTTTCAAAAGAAAAGATTATTTTCCAAGTATAAACCCTAAGCAATGACTCCTCAAGTAGAATGGTAAAAGAACAAATTGTGAAGAAGCAAAAATGATTGATTAACTCTATCTCTCTCTCTAAGAAATGGAAAAAAGGATGTGTACATATATTTAGATATAACCCTAAACCTTTTTAAAAGTTTATCCAATAGAGTTGTCTTAATCGACCTTATATTTTTAATTGATAAAATCAAGTTAGGTCCTAGTCTAGGTCAGCCAAGCTAACCTAGTAAATGCCAAAAAGAGTTTTGGCTTAGGCAGGGACTATTTAAGGTGATGAATTACTTGGAGAAGTGTCTAAGGGATATGTCAAATCTTAAATAAGTTTATAGGAGAAGATTGTGTTGGTTGAAAGTGGTGGTATAGGGGACAAAAATATTATGAAGCACTAATGGTCTATCTACCCCTTTCCTAATGCACCCTTTAAGCTATGTACTTAGAGAGATTGAGAATAGATGGGTTCCTATAAGAGAGAAAGCATCAATAATTGATAAATTTTAAAAATATTATGTGTATAAAACTCTCATCTTAGGTATGAAAGTAACACTTGACTTAGATATCCCATTTCTACATGCTTTGGGTGACCCAAAACTTATCTACCACTAGGTTAATGGTGATTATCAGTGTAAAAGTGAAAATATAGTTACTTATCATCAAATGGAAATAATAATTTTCAAAGAGTTTGATTCTTTTACCATAGCCATTTCCAAGAGATCAAAATTCCATTGATGATTCTATTATTTCTTTAATATCTCTATTTCATCCTCTTCAAGTACTTAATTATTCCCAATTTATTATCTAAAAAAGAAAATAACCTTTTTCTATTAAACCAAATAATTCACTCATTTATCACATTGAGGATATCATTATTTGACAAATCCCATGGTACAAAAACATCATCTAATTTATTGAACATCAAACCTATCCTCTAAACATATATTCTTGTGAAAAGACCAGAATATGTAAACAAACCTTTAAATATGTATTTCAATACAACACCCTTCATTTATATAATTTAGAAGGTACCCTAATCCACTGTGTGATTTAATAACATTTTCCTCCTCTCCTCAAACAAGTACATGGGGGAATTTGCATTGGTCACTGTACTAGACATGCTACATCAAAAAAATGCTTATATATGAGATAATTTTTCCCTACTTTAGAGAAGTATACTATCAATTTTTTTTTAAAAATGTAATATTTACTAAATTCATGATGATTTGATCAATTCACCACTAGTTGATCTCAAAACCATGGATTCTCTTTGGCCATTCTCCATGTAGGGATTAGATCTCATTGGTAAATTACCTCAGTCACAAGATGGTCATGTTTTTATCATTATTTCTATTGAATATTTTAATAAATGGGTAGAAGCCATGCCTCTTATCAATGTCATGGGAACCATTATTTATAAATTTATCCTTAACCAATCATTTTTCACTTTGTATTTCCCCATACTATAATTTTTGATAATGCTGGAAATTTAAAAAACAAAGATATGAAATAATTATGTGCTAAATTTAAATTTTTTTAGAATTTTTTCACACCTCATCCTCCAAAATGCAATGTAAAATATAAAGCCACTAATAAAATTCTCAAAAATATATTACCAAAAACCATCCAAGAAACCCACACTGATTATCACATTCATCTATATCCCTCACTTTGGGTCTACTGTACTAGCATACATACTACCACTGGGATAACATCATTCTCACTAGTATATGGTTTTGATTCCATCTTATATTATAAGTCAAACTCCCACTTTTACGTATATCTCTTCATGGTATCATTATTGATGAATAATTATGTAAAGATTTCCTTCATACCTTAGACCTTATTGATGAACACCATTTATCCTTTTTGAACATAACCATCAATACAAAGATCACATCACCAAATACATACTGAAAAGTTTAAAATCTGCAATTTATATGTTGGTGATCCAATCCTCAAATTAGATTACACCCATGATAAAGAAGGAAAATATGCCCAAAAATGGTGGGGACCCTCTTTAGTAAAGGACGTTTTTGGTCCTAGCACTTACCATCTACAAATTAATAAAGGCCATGTTTTTAAAGAACTCACTAATACATATTTTTTGAAGAAATACTTTGCTTTAATATTTTCATCCTTTTCATATTTTTATGAATTTTCCTACTAACACTTCTTATAGGATTTCTCCAATGATCTCACCCTCTACAATAGTCTATCTCATACACAAACCTTAGTTCCTTCCTTTGGTCCCTTGGTTTCTTTACTTCATGAGTTGAATTTTAATACCATGGATAGGACCTAGTTTTCATGAATACCTTTTTCTTTCATACATCGATTTTTCATAGTTATTCTCTTTTTCACAAGTTTATAATTTTCTAATGCATTTTAAACCCATTTGGGTTTTTTATTTTGTGATTTACAATGTAAGATCATGGTTAGGACTAGGCTCTCCTTACAAATATCATTTTCCCTATTTTTCACCCACTTGAGTTTTTTTTTGTGTGATTTAGTGTAAGACCATGGATAAGACTAAGCTCTCCTCACAAATACCATTTTTCCCATTTTACACCCACTTGGGTTTCTCTTTTATGAGTTGGAGTGTAAGACCATGGATTGGATCAATCTCTCCTCATAAAATCTACATATTATTTCAAATAATTTTTTATACCAAATCGAGTTCTCTTTTTAGAATGTTAAGAAATGGTTAAAATTTTGTGACTCCATATTTTAGCCTTAGTTTTTATTTATTTTATGGTTAAAACTTGCATAAAAAAATATGTTATTATGTTTTTATATAATTACATACATTCTTATGATAAGGAATCATGCATACCTGTCACTGTACCCCTTATCACATTTTTTGCAATTTGAAGAAATTCAAATTGTTTCATGTTCATTCCCTTTGATTTTATTTTCTTTAATTCCACTTTGGATACAAAAAGATCAAAGTAAAGATAACACTTTTATTTCATGTGAATACATAAGACTCTTAGACAACATGCTCTCTAAGTCCTCTTTCTTAGCTACCAAGTCCAAAGTTTTCAAATGATAGTAATTTTTAGCACCCATGTTTGGTTATTCAAATCTATATGGAGGAGGAATATAAAAATCTATTAAAAATAAAAGCCAAATAATTTACAAAAGGTAATGATCAAAATGGAAAATATCAAATCTAAAATTTAACATCACGCGAAAAGACATGATTCATAAAACATATTTTATCTCTAATTAAAGCTCAAACTCCATAGGTGGCCTCATAATAGAGCCGAGGTCCATTGAGGTGTGGTAGGCTAGTAGATTGGGATAGGAGAATTCAAAAATATATAGTTATACCTAATTTATCACACAAGTACCCAATCTTTATAGTAGATTGATGTCTATGTAAAGGGTCTTGAGGAATGGGGAACATGTTTTGGGAAGGTAGGTTCATTTTAATTTTCTTGTATATAGCCTTCATAGAATGATATTCATAATTCATTTTGATAACCAAAAATTTGTGTGGTTAGGATAATTTCTTCAAAGTCTTTAATGTTGAAAGTCCTCTTATTTTGACAAACTTAATTTTAGTTTCTTGACTTTGATAAAGAGTCTCTCTACCTTGATTTTTCCTTCATCTCCCCCACAACCCAGTTCATTCCCCCCCTTGATAGGAAAGTTTGATTCTAACTCTATTTCTGAACTTATATCTTACCTCTTATTCACATCTTAAAACATGTTATCACTACTTTTTTTTGGTTTGATCTATCTTTAAAACAAAACAATATGCTTGAGTGATTATGGATTATTTTATTTACACTGTTGCTTTACATTTATAAAATTGCCTTGGTTTCATTTGAATTTTTTCATCATCATTAATTTTTTTGGATAACTGCATCTATTTATATATTTCCATCCTTTTTTTAGATAATTACATCTATTTCTATATTTCATTACTTTTTAAATTATTTAGTGAGTTTAGATTGTTACTTCTCACTCACCAATATTGTTATCCCTTTCATGTACTTTTTCCATTGATGATTGAGTAAGGATTATTATTACTCACTCATCAATGTTGTTTTACCATTTCTTGCCCATCTTTGTTTAGGTAAGGACTATTATTGATTTCACATTGATGTTGGATTTTCATTTTTCATGTATCCTTAGTTTGATTTTATTTTTTTATCTTTTCTTACTTAAGGTATACTTGTTTGAGTTTTTAAGTCATTTAATAGCCTTGGATTTTTTGTTATCCAATCTACTCTAAATTTTGACTTGGTTATTTGATCCCAAATTACCATTTATCACCTTATATTATCAAATTTCAAATTACATCATGCCTAAACATTTTATTTATCTTGAATTTCATATATTTGTTAATTTTTGTTCTTTAATTTTTGTATCCTTAGGGTCTATCCAAAGCAGTCTCTACTTCCTCTATGATCAAAATTATAAACATAGAAGACAACCATCCAACAATAAAGGTAAGACAAGGTAAACATAAATTAATTATTTATTTTAGTTATTTATTTTTAGTCATTTATTTTCAATTATTTTATGCTTTAAAATACTATAATCTATTTCTCAATGTTGTGTGTTGCTATGTTTTTTCTTGAAGCATCATCTTGTGTTACAATTGCATGAAATGTGACGAGATTCATGTGGGGAATATGTATACACATAATATTTTTAAAATTTATCAATTACTGATGCTTTCTCTTTTATAGGAACCCATTGAGACTCAATTTCTTTGAGTACATGCCTTAAAGGGTGAACCAAGAAAGGGGTGGGAAAACCATTGGTTCTTCACAAGATTATTATCATATAGACCACCACTTAAAACTAATACAAACCTCTCCTATACATTTCCATAAGCTTTGACACCTCCCTTACACAATCTAAGTAATTTAATACCTTAAACAACCTCTACCTAAGCCAAATTCTCTTTTTGTCATTTAGTGAACAAAGTCACCTGGGCCAACCCTGCTCTTTAAAAATGAGCACATTATGAGACTAGGTCAACCCAACTAACCTAGTCTGAGACCTAACTACTTTAGTTATTTAAGTACTGGGTCAACTAGGCTAACTATGTTGGTTAAAACTTTAGAAGGGTACAAGGTTATATCCTACTATATAAACATATCCTTTTCACCATTTTCATTAGAAAGAAGTATAGATAATCATTTATTTTTGCTTCTTTACAATCTACTCTTCCACCATTTAAATTGAGGAGTCATTGCTTAGGGTTTACACTTGGAGAAAAGAATCTTGTATTATGGAAAAGTCTTAGATGCATAAGAGAAGTCATATATTCTAGATCTATCCTATATTTGTGATCTTTATAAACCAAAAAAAATTCTTAAAAAGCACCATTAGCCAAGGGAGAGATTGAGCCTTGATAGATTTATCTTCAAGGTAAATATTTATAACTCTTACTCCTCTATTTTAGTAGATAGAAGTAGCATAAGTAATGGATTTTGAATGTATTTCTCTCTCCATGCATTAGGATTATATCTATATTGACTTGATTAGAGTTCTTATTTGCATATTTAATTTTATGTTTATTATCCTCATTTTGTGCTACATGCTTTGGTGAGCACTAGATTATATTTAATTTAATTTTGCCATTTAATTTAATAAGAAAACATAGGACCTAGATAGGGTTATTGTTTGGTATTAATTTATTAGAGAATTTAGAAAAATATCTAGTGATATTTTGTGATAAGATACCCCTTAGTTAGGTCTAGTGGATCCACATTGGTCATGACTCTGATTGTTTGAATGTACCAACAAACAAAAGGAATAGTTTTATTTATCTTCTCTGAAATAGGATTGATTTGTAGATCACCTTAACTTTCCCTTCTGTACACATTATACACTCTATTTAATGAATAAAAAATGAGATTGAAAACCTTAATGGTGAGAATTCCCTATAAATCAATGATATCACACTGTTTATTAGTGAAATTGACCTACTAAATAATGAGATCATAGATGTAATAATATCTATTTTCTTCTTATTTGTAAATTTTAAATTTAGAGATAATGCCCTAATTAACAAATGTATCACCCTAAAAATAAGTGATATCACCCTACAAATCAGAGGAATTTCCAATGCCTTATTTGTTATTTATTTTATTTATATAATGACAAGTGTTATGCTAAACAATGGGATTGCCCTACTAAATGACAAGATCACACTGTGTATTTTTATTATGAGCTAAACAACTAGATTTTAAACTTCCCACTCTTTCCAAATACAAAAATTGAAAATATTAACTTTTTTATTTTAGGTTCACTTGAAAAATATAGTTTCTACACAAATAAACACTTTTTAAAAACTTTATTTTACTGCACTTAAAAAGAACCAACACTTACATTTGGTGTTCTATGAAAAACTTGATTACATCATTTCATTGTTTTCATGTTTTATTTGATTTTTTAATTATAATATATCATGTGTATGCTCTCCCTTTCCCCTTGAGGGACCCTAGGTGACAAAAACATATAGATTATTATTATCCTAGTTTCTTTTTTGTTGACTGTGCGAGTGGATTTCATATCCTTTTTGCAAGTTCTTAGGGTGAAATTCTATGCCATTAACCTATAGTGCATCTAGGGATATGTGTGGCCTAATTTTGGCTTACATACCTTCACATTACATTATTGCATTTCTTGATGTTCTTAGTATGGTCGACCTATGGATAAGTAGAGTATATATAGGAGGTAGTAGTTAGTCTTTTATAATGATATTATGAATTTTGATATTATTGAATTATTATGGAGGTTTCCCCCTCTAAGTGGATCAATTATATTTATCAAGCATTCTAATATTCTATCAATTATTATGGGGATCTATTACCTCTACTCTCATTTTTGTAATATATTATTCTATTGTGTGAACATCTCAATAATTTTATTATAAGTGGTATTAGAGATTTTATTTAGGAAAGTTTATATGGTGACATTTTTTTTGGGATTTAGTGTTGCATATCTCTTGTTAGATGTAGGATCAAAAAACATAAATTGTGATCTAAGAATAATTTAATTTCTCATGATTGAAGTATTAATTAGTGTTTTTTTAAAAAAATAGTAAAAAAGTTTGGAATTTTTAAAACCTTATGTAAATTAGTAGTCATTGGATTCATCTTTATGATATGATTAAAATGGTGTATTCCATCATTAAAATTTTTTGGGTTAAAATGTTTCACCCTTGTGTGCATTAGAAGTTATTGGATTCATCTCGATGAGGTGATCACAATAGTCTCATTTATTGATACACATTTTTAGGAATAAAACCCTCCTAGGGTTTGTGTATGGATGGTTATAAATCTCATGGATGTGGAAAAAGGAAATAAAATCTTAAAAATACATACAAGGATGACATGGAGTGTGGAACTCTGATCCATGTATTTCAAATATAGTTTAACAACTTTAGTTAGAGTTGCATGACATGGTGAAAAAAGATAATCTTAATGCAGTTAAAGGGGACATCACAAGGATGAGAAAGGATCTAAAAGTATTTTAGGATTAATTACAACAAATAATTAGGCAATTGGATAAATTTTTATGTCAGTCATTAAAAAATAACCCTCCACCACTCTAGTTTAGTTCTTCTCCTCTAAACAATTATAACACTAATCCTAGTCCAAAGCTGATGTTGCCAAGTGTGGACATATGCAAGTTTGATAGTAATGATCCACTCAAATATATCAATCAAATTGAAAAATTATTTAATCTACATTAGATTCCATGTTTGAAAAATGTTTTCATAGCCTCTTTGTATCTAGAACCTAAGCAAATTTATTTGGTATCGATGGTTGTGTGTTAAAAAAAAGAAGAGTCTCTGAGTTTCTTGGTCTATATTTTTTGAAGAGTTGTAGATCCATTATCATAATAACATATTATAAAAATAATTCATTCATCTAGCCAAAATATGCAAAATATGGACTATAAAATATTATATTCATCGATTTTAAAATCTCTCCTTACATGTGGTGGACATCACTAAGGAAAATATGACTAACCTATTTTTAGGTGGCCTTAAGGATAAAATCCAATTAGAGGTTCATATGTTTAGTTGAAATTTAATATTTTAAGCCATATCAATGGAACACATGGTAAAGGAAAAATAGATGCTTAAATGAATACCTTTCACTAATGTATATGGACACACTTTACCAACACCATCATTTCCTCAGCCTACTCAATTGACACCTCAACAAATTTAGGAGAATCATGCAAAAGGTTTGTGTTTTAGATGTGATATAAAATGGAGTAAAATACATCACTATGTTGAAAATAATTTATTTTACATTGAAGGTGATAATGAGGATGATAAAGATGATGAAGCCTCAGGTGCATGTTTGGATGAACTCGAGGATGAATTTGAATATTCTCAACTTACTATTTATTAAAACTTGCTTTTGGGGATAATCATGTGAAGAATTTTGATCTCAAAATTTTAGATCACCTCCCGTGATCCTTCTTTATGAGAAAGACATTAAAACTTGAAACATTTACTTCATTATTTTTGTGCTTATTACATTAAACCTTTTCTTATTAATTTGTTCATGTTTTTTCTATTATCCTTTTCATATTTTACTTTATATATTTACACCCTTTCAATCCTTACTATTTCACATTACTTTTGATTAATATATTCTAATCTCTCATTTAATATTATTTCTCTATCATATGTGATTATCTTCACACAATTATCCCCAAAAGCAAGTTTTAATTATATGGACTGTGAAAGCATAAAATATACAATTACTATTTCTTGTCATGCACTTTATGAATTAGTACTCCTTAAACTCTTAAGGGGTGGGTTTCCTCAAGAAACAAAATGTGACTATGTTGATTAACTCTAGGAGTACATATAATTTCACCATCATTAAGTTGGATACTCATTTGAATTGTCTCATTTACCTAGTTCTAGAATTTTAGGTCATGATTAGATATGGTGGTACTGTTAACTATTCTATAAAATGCCATAGTATTAAGATTGCTATGGGATACTACTTATTAGATTCTCATATGTTTTTTAAACCCATGGGAGGGGCTGACATTATTTTCAAAGTCTAATGATGCACCACCTTGGGCACTATTAAGATGAATTTATAGGAACTATTCATATGCTTTTATTAAAAGGCTTGACATTTAAACTATGTGGATTATAGGCTAAATATCTAAAATTAGATAGTTCCCATCGATGACAAAGATTATTATAAAAGGTGATAAATTATTTGTGGCATGTTTTTTTCCATAGAAGTTAAACCAACCAAGGATTCTACCCATATTGATTTACAAATGGTGCTAGATAACCATTCTATTATTTTTGGTGACATGCCAAAAGGATTTTCACCAAGTTGAGTGCATGATCATGCCATCATACTACTTATTATAAGTACATGAATAAAAATTAGACCTTACATGTATACTTATTCCAAAAAAAGTGAAATTTAAAATAAGGTACAAGAGATGTTAGAGATAATAATTATATGATACAACCAAAGTGAATATTCCTCCCAGTGGTCATGGTGTAGAAGAAGGATGACACTTGGAGGATGTGCCTAAAATATAGAGAGCTTAATAAGTACACCTATTATCAATATAAATTTAACCCTTAAGGATATTTTTAAATCCTTACTCATTTATATGACACATGGAGAAATGTCTATGATATAGAGATAAAGTCTGGATGGTGATAAGATAGCCTAGATGGTGTTCACAAGTTCTAGACACCATCCATAGAATCTTGATGGTGATCAAACTATTTGGATGACATATAAAGAGTATATACATCATTAAAATGGTGTGGATGGTGACCAAAGAGTTTTAAAAACATCCTTAGGCTTTAGACATCATCCATAAAATCTAAACAATGACCAAATAGAATAAATGGTGTCTATAGGGTTTTAACACTATCCAAAAAAGTTTTGTAGTGATCAGGTAGAATAGATGGCATCCATGGGGATTGGGATGCATATAAAATTTTTGGGTGATGGCATAAATTACTTGGAATCTATAGGGATTTTGACTAATGGCCACACAAAAAGGATGATTGACTACACATTACTGAAGTGGTAGGCCACAATTTATCTAGCAAAAAAAGTTTGCAAGTTTAGCTGGTGATAAAGGTAAGAAATCAAGAAAATTATCAATGATAAATAACATATTATATTATTTTGGGTATCCAAAAATAATAAATAATCAAACTCAACTTGCACCCATGCAAAATTTAGGTGCTAAATAATTTGTATATTTTCTTTATTTATTTTTAATAACTATTATTTAACATTTGAAGGATAATAGTAAAATATTTATACATACATATCCTTCCAACGAGTGGGGTTTTATAAAAGAAAGATTTAATCACAATATTATTTCACCATTTGAAGATGTTATTATGATGACATACCACCACTTGAAGACATAACTAGATATGGCATGACTATGGAGAATGTCAAACCAAATGATATGATACAAACATTAAAGGAAATTTTTACATCTCATAAAATAACTTATGTGAAAAATAAAAATTCCCAATTTCTACCAATGAAGAAAAGACTTGAGGACATTCTAGATGATGAGTTCAATACAATAGATCAAAGTACTCAGAAATCTCTATGAAGAAAGAGAAGTAGATGGACAATTGGAAGGTATTTTAAGTTTGTCTGGGAAATAAAATTTCTTTTCATTGAACCAATAGAGATATAAAATAGTCATGATATGCCAACTAAATGTAAATTCACAATATGTTCTTGGAAATTAGGAAAGGACCATAAAATGCAACTTAAGCTGGACACAATCAAGAAATATTGTGGCAAAGTTTACATGTCTATTGAAAAAGATGGTCAAATTTAAAATACTCATAGATGGAAAAATGTACATAAATGCATGCATGTTAGATACACAACAAATTATGAAAAAAATTTGAAACATATGTGACATATTTTTGAGAAAGGAGGTAGACTCAAATAAGAAAAGTTATTCAGTCAAATTAGGATGCAAAAAACATATAGTTCTTAATGATCTATCATAATCTCAAAAAAGGTAGACCTATATCTTAATTTTAAGATTATAAAAATTTGTTTCCACATAATGGACTTCATAAAATTCCATAATAACATTGGTCAGATGGTAATGCTTAGAACATGGAAAAATGTTTTACGATGATTGCGAAGGAAGATTTGAAAGAAAAAGTTAAAAATGCAAGCTTTATATCAAACTCCATTGATGAGATCACAATAATTGACACCATAACATGGGTTTGTATCCATGTTTATAATTTTGAGAATAATTTAAAGAGACCCCATTTGTCAGATACACATAAAATGGTTGAAAATTTTAATGTAGAAAACATTTTCAAGTTAGTTATTTCTAATTTGAAGGATATTATTGGGATGGATGATTATGTTATAGCTACAAATTTTTTATGTGTTGGAGTTAATGGTATAACAATAATATAGGGGACCATAAATGTTTTGTGTGTTAGAATATAGACAATAGTTTTTCCATATATGATTTCAATTCATTTCATGGCCCACAAAATGAATTTTACATACAAAATTATAAGTACATTTGAAAATGTTGCAAAATGGAGGAACTTAAGCATGATTTATAAACTTATATGTCAAGTAGTCCTAAAAGGTTTTTAGAGTTTCAAAAATTTACAATTAGGCTTATTGATGCTAAAAATATTATAAAAGATAATAATATAAGATAGATTTACATGTATGATCTTACATGCATATTTTTTGAAGAATATCCATCAATGGCAGGTTTCATGTTTAAATACCATATGAAAATTGACAAGGCAAAAGATCTATTGTACCATTTAACAGATTTTAAAATGCTTTTGATACTGTGGTATTATACCAATATTGAATGAAATAAATTATTTGATGAAAACATGCTCAAGAGAGATTGATATATTTTATACTTCATATATTTGATAAAATAGGTTTGTAAATCTCTTGATGTCTTGTACTTGGGCCAAAATAGTTTTAAGCTTCTTATTTTTGTTAGTTGGCAAACTTTAATAGATATTAAGGATATAAAATCCTATTTGAGATTTAATATTCATGATCATCTTTGTATATTCATGAGTGAAAAGGAAATACCACTACAGACATTCAAAAAATGAGTTGAGTATGTAGGATCATAAATTCAAGAAGTCCCTATAATAAGTATTCTTTATGAAATTGTGATAATGAAAATGTTATCACTCAGAAGTGCACCCTTGCAAGAACGTGTGCTTGTTTTCACTTATGTTGATATAATTAAAAGTTTCTAAAGTGTGGGAATTTATAATTTGAGAGAATTATCATATGAAGGGTTGGTTCCATTTTCTATACTCACCTAATTTTATCTAAACTATCTAATTATATGCTTTCTTGACTATGAAAGGGTAGAAGGAACAATTGTAAAGTTAAAAATGGAAATAAAAACTAAAATTTGGGATGATGAACCAATATTAAAGTAAATTATTCTTATGATTGACATAATTTATAATATAAATAACTTGCACACATTCAATTAATATTCATACAATGGCTCTTACATAAGTATTTCACACAGAGGTCTTGATAGACACCTATACTAGCTTGAGAAGAAAGAGTAATGGTTTAATTCACTTCCAAATTAGGTATAAATTAGAATTAGAGAATTTATATGACCTAAAATAATATTCATTTTATTCATAAAGGTAATATATTTAGACATAAACATAGGAAAAATAATTATTCACTAAGTTCTATTAATGAATTAATAACACACTTCATGAACAACTTGAAGATAGAAGAAAAATTCAACTCTTTATTGCTTCGAAGGTGAGGTATTAAATTTTTTGGTAGAGTTTCAGTAATCTAAAGGAATAATATGATAATTATTATTATCCAAAATTAAATACATATATAAGAGAATAAGAGAGAGAAGACAATCAACTCCAAAAATAGGAAAGAGTTCCACATGATAGTCAAGTTAACTCCACTGTAACTCCAACTTCACTCAAAATTGAACTCCAATTTTAATTAAAATTTAAAATATTTAATTTTAAACCTTATTTATTATATAATGGTGTGTTAGGGGATAAAGGGATATTTTACAAGTCAAAAGGGCTATTCATGCATCTTGAATCCTGAGTTAACTCCCTGTGATCTTGCATGCAACTTTTGATCTTCTTTAGTTAACTATTTTTGATCTTTTAGTTATCTATTCTTGGTATCTAATGCATATTAAATTTATATTTTATTTACCTTTAGTTTCATCTTGATTTGACTGGACTTATCTTGACTTCACACTTAGATTTCAACTTGAGTTATCTTGCATGCATGTTTGGCTTCATGTCTCTTATAAAAATATCCTAAAGGGGGGAATAATATAATTGGGATACATTTAGTTATTTTATATTGATATATTTACTAAAAATATGTCTCTAAATTTTATCAAGACCTTAAATCCACTTATCCACCTTTGCATGTTTTGAAACTCCACTTTTGTAGGGCTAATTGAAGGCTCTTTGAAGTTGGATTTTAGTTGCTAAAATTAGCCAAAAATGGGGTGCCCAAGTTAGGGAGAGGATATAACATGTGTTTTTATTAACTCATTAGATATTATTTCTAAGTTTTCACTTGATGATGACCAAAACAACCTTCTAAACTAGTTCTTCTTCCATATACCTATCTTGTGCAACTTTGACAAGCTTCTTGAATGCACAGTGAGAGCCATAAATTTGATAGATATTAATAATTATAATATATAAGGAAAAAAATTATTTTAACATAATCACCATGGTGGCATAGACCTTCAAAAAACATTTCAGCTCCAAATTCCATATACAACTCCAAAAAATAGCATTTTATGCTCTCATATGCTCTCTTGTTCTCAAGAAACCTTGATTTGGATTAGATGGTATAAAATTAGTTATAATATTGAAAAAAAACTCCTATTATTATTTTTGGAGGTCTCAATGGGTCAGACCTATAAAAATTTGAAAAATCTATAAAACTCTTCACCAAACTACCTAAAAGTGCTTGCTTGCTGCTCTAGGGATGACCTAAAGATGTTTTTCAATGAGATGAGCCCATTTTAAATTAATTTTAATCGAATTATAATTTATTTATACCTTTAAATTAATTATTAACACTCTAAAATAAATTTTTTCTATTGAAGGGACCTGAAACACCCATTTTCAATTCCATTTGTGAGCAAAAAAGTGAAGAAACCTTCATTCCCTTCATGATCAGACTTGTATATTGGTATTTTATCTATTATAAAATAAATTAAATAATTTAAAATAATTTTTAAAATTAAATTAAATAAAAATATACCCCCATGTAAAATTTCAATAGTTTTTATTTAAAAAAAACTCAAAATATGTATTTTTTGGTGTTGACTAGCTTGCCCAATTTCATTTTTGAACACCTATAGGTCTGTGTTTTACCATTTTATTGATTTTTATGAGGATTAAATACCTAAATATTTTTTAATTATGAAATTTAATAACCCCTATTATCATTATAATAATTTAATGTTCTCAAACAATCATTTAAACCACTAAAAACTTGACTTTTCTAGCTGTCTCTCTTTCTTGCTCAAAACCCTGATGCTTTATCCTTTGCATTTATCTATAATTTTACATAAAATTTTGATTTTTTAATGTTTATAAAGGTATAATATTCTCAATAATATATTATAACACCTTTATTTTTTAATAAATAATTCAAAAATATAAATATACTGCTTAAAATTGAGTAAATGAGGGTTTAAGAAGGGTTTTAGAGCACCTATTCTTCTTAATAATTTTTCATAAAGTTAATACAATTTAACATAAAAATAATGAATTTAATATTTATATAATATATTTATAAAAATACCAATTATACCATTTTATCTAAATCTTCTTCACCTTCATGCACCGAGCATCTAAAAATTACCTTCACTAGCTTGCAAATAATTAGTTAGAGGAATAAAAGAAACCTCTATCAAAATTTAGACTTGTGATTTTTTTTAAGAAGTATTTTAGATTGATTAATTTTTTATGATATTTTTAATACCTTTTTTTACCTTTAATCCATGGATGGAGTCTTCTTTAAAATATGCACATAAGCAACTTTGTACAAATGGTGGAAAAATTACCAACATTCTTGACGACTTTGCTGGGATGTTTACCTAATAAAACTCAATATATATATATATATATATATATATATATATATATATATATATATATATATATATATATATTATGGAGTAATTAAAATATCAGAAAATATTAAACTTAAAATGTCTCTTTCAATCAATTAAAACACTAGTGTATCAACATTTATTGAATTAAAAACTAGAATAACTACCAACTAAAAGATGTGAAATATAACACTTAGAGGAATGTGAAAAATAAAATTACTAAAAAAATGTAAAAAAATCAATATTAACATGGATAAAAACAAAAAAACTCTCAATCAATTTCCATTTGGTTGATGAATATGAATAGTAAGGTGTTGTGTGAGTGCCATTCTAGTTTGATCAACTCTTTTCCTTATTATCAACCTCTTTGGCTTATCTTCAAGTGGATCAAATGAAGTAAAAATACATAAAATATAAACAAAATTATCATGTGGCTCAATACTCACTTTATGTTTCTCCTTCACATTAATAAATATTTACAATATAACCACATTCTAATTTACCTTCACAATTAATTTATCAATATTTTCACAAGGAGATATAGGCCTACAAAGATTCTCAAAGTCTTGAATCAACTCAAAGTACTACTACCATAATTCATAAAAACCATCTTGGTCCTCACTTTTAGCTTCTTGAGATTTAGTATGAGTCACTATATCTTTTGTTATAACTTTATTTATCTCAAGTGTAGGATTGTTACCTTATGAAACTATTATTGTAATCTCACTAGTTGCTACCATTTCTTTTGTAACATCTTCACGATAGGCTTCTTAAGGTTCACTTGTTTCTACAATTTTTTTTAATGGATCCTAAAGGGATGCAACATGATATCCTTACTATTCTAAATTTAATCTCATTTAACCAACATAACTCTTGATCATCCTCTCTTAACAAATTTTACTTTTCACCTGGATGTTCTTGTTTTGCCTTCCATACAATAGGTCCTCCTTCAAAAATGGAGACGATGGGAGGGAAAGAGGTTCCATTTATGGTATAGGAATATAGGTCATTATTTTATTCTCTTGAACTTGAGGGACTTGGTGAAGATTTTTTGTTTTAACATGTTGATTTTTTTTGAGCTAAAGGGGCATCAATCTGATTATTAGGTTTTTTAGAAACTATATTAAGAATATTTTAAGCATGGATTATCTCTTGCGGCTCATATATATCCATTCTCTTGGATCTTGTAATGGATGCAACAAATTTATTTGATTTTCTAATCTCACTAATTTTATTTACTACCACATGATGATCATCTTGAAAATTCACCAAGATTGCATCTAGTTGTACTTATCCATGATTTGCTTCTTCTTGTGTTATTTGAAGAATTACCATATTTTGTGCTACTTAAGATTGATTATACACATCATTGATGTTAGAAGTATACCAACTTTAATCTTGTATCAAATTATTTTGCACTGTAACAAAGGCCTTGGTTGAGGAAGGAACATTACGATCAATTGTAATATATGTTTTAGGTTGTATAATGGCTCCTTGAGAATTATATGGAGGCCTATTGTCTTGATATTGTTACCTATTCAACTCAAATAACTTATTACAAAAATATTGGAGCATACCTTTTAGTTCACGAAACTCACTATATTATCTATGAGGAAATTGAATTTGACCTTAAGGGGCTACAATTTAGGATATTGATGGAGCTTGAAGAGGTAGAATAAGTGGTAATTATAGAAAAAATGGAATTGGAGGCTAAGGTTAAAGTTTACCAGCTTGAATTAGACTATTTTTAGCATTAATAGAAACCTCATAGGTATTTGGGAGTGTCCTAGCACCCATGTACTGAATCATAATAAAATATCAAAATTCAATCCTCTCAAAAAGTATAGGAAATCATATTCATGAGATGGCCTTATAATGGGAGGGAGTCTAATCCATGTTTTCTAAAATCTAGAATTGAAATCAATCATAAATTTATGTGGTTCTCTATTGATGGTAGTGATATTATCAACAAGAGATAAATGGTTTTATTTATCTTTAAATTGTTTACATAATACTGTATCTAAATCATCCCAATAGGCTATGGAGTTCAAAGGAAGGTTCTTATACCATTACAATTCCCTTTCCTTGAAATATGTAGCAAGTAAATGGATGGAAACTTTATCTTAGGTAATATGGTGGAAGGAACATAAATTGGTCATATCTTTGATATGCTCTATGGGTGTAGTCTGATCTTCACCTATGAAATATGATAGACTTTTGAGGGTTGAGGCTGAGATATCATCATATTGAGCCAAATTGAGAGGGATTCCATCATTGAAATATATTTTATTAGTATATATATGTTGATTTTTAGTGATTTTAGACATGAAACTGACACTTCTTTCTTTTGCAAATGTCTTTTTTAACTTCAATCTATGTTCCATCGAGCATTCCAGAAACTGTCATCACTCAGAAGCGCACCCTTGCAAGAATGTGTGTCTATTCTCACTTATATTGATAAAATGGAAAATATCTAAGGTGTAGGAAATTATAATTGGAGATAATCTCTAGATTAAGGTCTAGTGTCCATTGGTACACTAACATACTTCTATCTAAACTATCTAATTCTATACTTTCTTGACAAATAAAACGGTAGAAGGAACAATGCTAAAGTTAAAAATAGAAATGAAACTTGAAAATTAGGGTGATGCACAAATATTAAATTAAATTATTCCTATAATTGACACAATTTATAAGCTAAATAATTTTAACACATTCACTTCATATTCATATAATGATTCTTGCATAAGTATTTCACACATAGGTCTTGATAGACACCTACACTATCTTGGGAAGAATGAATAATGGTTTAATTCACTTCCAAATTAGGTAGAAATTATACTTAGACACTTTATATGACCTAAAATAACATAAACATAGGAAAAATAATCATTCACTAAGTTCTATCAATAAATTAAGAACACACTTCATGAACAACTTGAAGATGGAGGAAAAATTCATCTCTTTATTGATTCAAAGGTAGTACAAATTTTTATAGATTTTTATTAATACAAAGACATTATATGATAATTATCCTTCTCCAAAAGACATTACATATATAATATAATAAGAGAGAGAATACAATCAACTCCAAAAATAGGAAAGAGTTCCACATGCTAGTCAAGTTAACTCCACTGTAATTCCAACTTCAACTCAAAATTGAAATCCATTTTTAATTACACCAAATTCCAACATAAAATATTGGATTTTAAACCTTATTTCTTAGAAAATTTCATGATATGGGAGAGAGGGAGAGTTTACAAGTCAAAGGGCTATTCATTCAACTTGAATCTCAAGTTAACTCTCTGTGATCTTGCATATAACTTTTGATCTTATTTAGTTAATAGTTTTTGATATTTTTGTTATCTCCTCTTGGTATTTCATGAATATTAAATTTATAATTAAATTAACTTCAATTTCATATTGATTTTACTGGACTTATCTTGA
Source organism: Torreya grandis (assembly GCA_037957365.1). NCBI lineage: Eukaryota > Viridiplantae > Streptophyta > Pinopsida > Cupressales > Taxaceae > Torreya > Torreya grandis. The sequence continues at coordinate 2,632,453 of JARHVA010002229.1, forward strand.
CTTCACACCTGGAGTTCAACTTTAGTTATCTTGCATGCATGTTTGGCCTCATGTCTCTTCTAAAAATAGTCCAAAGGGGGGCATAGTAGAAGTGGGATGCATGTGGATTTTTGAGAGGGATATATTGAATAAATATATATCTCTAAATTTTATCAATACCTTAAATCCACTTATCCACCTTTGCATGTTTTGAAATTCTACTTTTGTAGGGTTAATTGAAGGCTCTTTGAAGTTGGCTTGTAGTTGCTAAAATTAGTCCAAAATGGGGCACCCAAGTTAAAAAAGAGGAGATAATCTGGGTTTTTTTATTAAACCATTATATATTATTTCTAAATTTTCACTTGAAGATGATGAAATCATCCTTTCAAATTGGCTCTTATTCTATATACCTATCTTGTGCAACTTTGACAAGCTTCTTGAATACACTATGAGAGACATAAAATTAATGGATATTCATAATTAAAATATATAATGAAAAAAAATATTATTTTAAAATAATAAAAATTGTGTAAAATACCTTAAAAAAAAATTTTAGGTCCAAATTCCATGTACAACTTGAAAAAACACTATTTTATGCTCTCATATGCTCTCTTGTTCTCAAAAAACCCTGATTTGGATTAGGGAGTCTAAAATGAGTTACAGCCTTTAAAAAACACTATTAATATACTTTTTGGATATATATCAATGGTTTAGGCATGTAATTTTTTTAAAATATCCAAAACTCTTCACCAAACTTCCTAATAAAAATTCACAAAAAGTGCCTGCTTGCTGCCATGGGGATGATTTGAATATGTTTTTCAATCAGATGAGCCTATTTTAAATTGGTTTTCATTGAATTATATTTTTTTTATAACTTTAAATTAATTATTTACACTATAAAATCATTTTTTTTCCATTTTGGGGACTGAAAACACCCATTTCTACCTCTATTTGTGAGCAAAACAGTGAAGAAACCTTTATTACCTTCATGATCATACTTATATATTAAAATTCTATCTATAATAAGGTAAATTATGAAGTTTAAAAAAATTTTAAATATTAAATTACATAAATTATACCCCATGCAAAATTTCATGAGTTTTCATTTTAAAAAACTCAAAATATGCACTTTTTAGTGTTGACTAGCTTGCCCAATTTCATTTCTGAATGCCTGTAGGTCTATGTTTTACCATTTTATTGAGTTTTATGAGGCCTAAATACATAATTATTTTTTAATTATTACATTTAATAACATATATTATCATTAAAATAATATTATGTTCTCAAACAATCACTTAAACTTCTCAAAACTTGACTTTTTTGACTATCTCTCTTGCTTCCTCAAAACCTTGATGCTTGAGCCTTTAACTTTATCCATAATTTTACATAATTTTTTATTTATTAATGTGTATAAATGTATAATATTATCCATAATATCTAATAACACCTTTATTTTTTAATAAATAACTCAAAAATGCAAACATACTTCTTAAAATTGAGTAAATGAGGGTTTAAGAAGGGTTTTAGAGCACTTGTTCTTCTTAACAAATGTTAATAAAATTAATAAATTTTAGCATAAAAAAAATTAATGTAATATTTAGGTAATATTTGACTAAAAATATCACTAATTATATTTTATCCAACTCCTCTTCACATTAATGTATCGAGCATCAAAAAATTGCTTTCACTAGCTTGCAAATAGCTAGTTAGAGGAATAAAAGAATCCTCTGTTAAAATTTAGACTTGTGATTTGTTACTAAGAATAATTTTGGACTTATTAATATTTTATTATGTTTTTAATACCTTTCTTACCTTTAATACATCAATTTATTCTTCTTTAAAATCTACACATAATCAACTTTAACTAATAGTGGCAAAATTGTCAATATTTTTGGTGATTATTGGGATGTTTGCCTGCTAAACATTCAATACTAGTAGATATATATATATTGGGTTATGGATTAATTAAAATATTATAAAATATTAAACTTAAAATGTCTCTCTCAATCAATTACAAGAGTTGTGCATAAACACTTATTGAATTGAAAATTACAAACAACTACCAACTAAAAGATGTGTAGATAACACTTAGAGGAATGTGAAAACTAAAATTACTAATAACATGTACAAAAATAAAGATCCATATGGATAAAATATAAAACCTTTTAGTTAATTTACATGTGGTTGATGAAGATGAATAACAAGTTGTTGTGTGAGTTCCATTATGGTTGGATCAACTCTTTTCCTTATTGTCAACCTCTTTGGCTTATCTTCAAGTGGATAAAATGAAGTAAACATATATAAAATACAAACAAACTCATCATGTGGCTCAATAATAACTTCATGTTACTCTTTCACATGAATAAATCTTTCTAATGTAACCACATTTTTATTTATCTTCATAATCACTTTATCAACATCTTCATAAGGTGATATAGGCTTATAAATATTCTCAAAGTCTTGAATCAACTTGAAGTACTATTGTCTTAATTCATCAAAAACTTCTTGATCCTCACTTTAGATTCTTGAGGTTCACTATGAGTCACTTTATTTATCTCATGTATAAGATTATTACCTTGTGAAACCATTACTGTAATCTCACTAGCTACTATCATTTCTTTTGGAACATCTTCATGATAGGATTCTTCAGGCTCACTTACTGATGCAATTAATTTTTTTAATGGATCCTAAAGGGATGAAACATGATCTTCTTCTATGTCAAATTAAATATCATTTTTCCAACACAACTCTTAATCATCCTCTCGATAAATTTTTATTTTTACCTGGATGTTCTTATTTTGCCTTCCATATAATAAGTCCTCCTTCAAAAATGGATATGGTGGGAGGGAAAGAGGTTATATTTGGTGGCATAGGAATATAGGTCATTATTGACTGCTCTCAAACTTGAGGCACTTGGTGAAACTTGTTTTTTTCATCATGTTGATTTTTTTGAGCTAAAGGAACATTAATTTGATCATTAGTACTTTTAGAAACCATATTAGGAACATTTGAAGCATAGATTACTTTTTAGGGCTCATTTATATCCCTTATCTTGGATATTGTAATGGATGCAATAAAAAATATTTGATTTTATAGGCTCACCAATTTGATTTACTACCACATGATCATCAACTTAAAAATTCACTAAGATTGCATCCAGTTGTACTTGTCCATAGTTTGTTTCTTTTTGTGTTATTTGAAGAATTTCCATATTTTGTTCTACTAAAGCTTTATTCTACACATCATTGATGTTATAAGGTTTCTAACTTGAATCTTGTATCAAATTATTTTGTACTAGAATAAGGGCCTTAGTTGAGGAAGGAACATATTAATTACTTACAACATATGGTTTGGTTGGTATAATGGCTCTTTGAGCTTGATATGAAAGCCTATTGGCTTGATATTATTTCCTTTTCAAATAAACTAAATCATTACTAAAATATTATAGCATACTTTTTAGTTCACCAAGTTCACTAGATTGACTATAAGAAGCTTGTACTTGATCTTAAGGGGCTGTAATTTGGGATATTGATGGAGCTTGAGGAGGTAGAAAAGGTTGTAATTATTAAAAAAATAGAATTAGAGGACTAGGTGCAAGTTTACCATCTTGAATTAGACTATTCTCAACATTAATGGTAACCTCATATGCATCTAAGAGTGTCCTACCATCCATGGACTGAATTGTAACTAAAATATCAAAATTCAATGCTCTCAAAAAGTATTGAAAAGCATGTTAAGGAGATGGCCTTATCATAAGAGGGATTATATTCCATGTTTTCTAAAATATAATGTTGAATTAGTCATAAATTTATGTGGTTCTCTCTTAATGGTAGTGAGCTACTCAATAAGAGATTGATGGTCCAATTTATCTTCAAACTATTTACATAATATTACACCTAAATCATCCCAAGAGGCTATGGAATTTAAAGGAAGGTTCTTATACCATTGGAATGCCCTTACCTTGAATTATGTAGCAAGCAAATAGATGGAAACATTCTCTTAGGTAATATGGTGGAAAGAACATAAATTGGCCATATCTTTGATATTCTCTATGCGTATAGTATGATCTTCACCTATGAAATATGGTAGATTTTTTAGGGTTGAGGTTGTAATATCATCATATTAGCCAAATTGAGAGGGATTCCATCATTGAAAGGAATAAATACCTAATTTATTAGTATAACCATGTTGATTTATAGTGATTTTAGAAATGAAATTTATAGTTCTTTGTACTTTAAATATTTTTTTAGCTTCAATTTATGTCACACTAGGCATGCCAAAAATTGTTATCATTCATAAGTGCACCCTTGTAAGAATATGTGTTTATTCTCACTTCTATTTATATAATATAAAATATCCAAGGTGTGGGATCTTATACTTGGATAAAATATCCATATGAATGGTTGGTTACCTTTGGTACACTCACCTACTTCCATCTAAAATATCTAATTCTATGCTTTCTTGACTAGAAAAAGGGTAAAATGATCAATGCTAAAGCTGAAAATGGAAATGGAAAATAAAAATTGGGGTGATGAACCAATATTAAAATAAATTATGCCTATACTTGACACACTTTAGAAGATAAATAATTTTCACACATTTACTTCATATTCATACAATGAATCTTTCATAAGTATTTCACTTAGATGTCTTGACATACACCTACACTAGCTTGGGGAAATGAACAATGGTTGAATTCACTTCCAGATTAGGTAGAAATCAGACTTATACACTTTATATGACATAAAATAATGTTAATTTGATGCTTAAAGGTAAGATATTAAGACATAAACATATGACAAATAATCATTCACTAAGTTCTTGTTATACCCAACACACACCATTTTTGAAAATGAGAACCCTTGTTCAAATTCTACAAATTTGTGCTTTAAAGTAAAAATTCAACTTGATCAAGAAAAATTATTGAATATATTGTGTTTATCTAGTTTACATTGGTATATTATCACATAATATTCATTTGACTTCATCTAATATTTTCTAACCTTATATTCTTATGCTTTCAAGTTATAGGATTAATGGAGTCCATTTGTGTGAACACTACCTAGGGTTTTATACCTTAATACTAAATTAAATTTTTATTTTAACCCTTGGTCTCATATTGATTAAATTGAGTCTATGATTAAAATCATGTTTAAATATTAAGATAATTTATTTATCCTAAATTCTTTTTTAATAGATTCAATTTTTTATGTAGGGTCAAAATTATTAGAGAGCTCTTTTATTATAACATGGACTTAATTTAAGATTTTAGTCTAGGTCGTAATCATATTTTATTAATAATAAGACCTTAGGATAAAAATATATATGCTTATTCATTTTTATATCTTATGATTTATGTAGGGTAAAAGTTAATATAGGCGTTCTTTACATATTCTAAGCCTATGTCTTAATCATATTTGTTGATACAACTCAAACCTTAGGCTAAAATCTTTATGTATGGTATTTTTATTAGCACGGTCCCCCTTTATTAAATTTTAAGCTTAGTATAAGACTTTAGTCTAACTATTTTATATTTCCCAAGCTCACTTAGTTTATTTTGGTCTATAGGAGCATAACCAATCGCATTCAACTATCTAGATCATAATCAATGACCCATGTTTCCTCAGGAAAAGTTAATCAAATGATGTGAGATGGAGCATAATAAGTCAAAGATTTTAATCAATGTAACCAATATCACTCAACCCCATGGATCATGATCTAATGGCATGCATTAAATCACACACCAAAGATCAAATGAATTGAGTGAAATGTTAAAATGCCAAAGTCCTTTAGAGCCCTATGAGAGTGACAAGTGTCACCATCATGGGAGCCTAGTACAATTAATCAAATGAAGTGAGGGAGACTAGTACATAGAGATTAGAATCCTCGAGCAGCTACCAAGTGGAAAACACATATGATCACTTTTAAAACATTATCTTAGACTTTAATCCTAAGGTCTTTTTTATGTTTATTAACATGAATAAAACTTAGGTTAAAATTATGTCCTAAGTTCTTTTTTTCATAAAGCCTTAGTCTAAGCTATATATATGCTAAGTCATTTAATTTATATTTGTAAGAGACATGATTTCTAAGGAAATGACAAGTTCCAAGCTCATAGGGAGTCAAAAGGTCAATCACCTAGATCTACAGTGCATGTTAACTCACGTACCAAAGATCTATGATGCATAATTAAGCTCAAAAACAAAGTATTTTAAGGATCCCCATGAGGGTGATATGTGTCACCATTGTAGGAGCCCAGTACATAAAGGAACATAGGATGTGATAAGTGTCAAAATATCATAGGAGTTAATGAGTAAAATCACTAAGATCTATAAAATACGTTAACTTAGGTATAGTTGATTTGATGGTATGAGAACAACATGGAACTTTCAGAGATCTCAAAACTAGTGAGGAGTTACCAAGTGGCATAAAGGAATTTGAGTTAGGACTTTATGGTACATAGAGGATCCATAGAGCTACCAAGTGGCATGCTCATGTTCCATTATGCAAAATATCTGATGGTGTTAGTCCTAAGAGAATTTTTCAAAATATCTAGACTCAATAAGGTGTTGACACATGTCCCAAAGGCAAAACTACATTTTGAAAGCTAGTAAACAAAATGGCATGACATTATGGAAAAAATTATGTAGATGCCCCAAACTTATTTTTTCAAGCTTTTTGACTTGGACTTATTTTTTTGGACATTTTGTTTGACAGAATTGATCTTTGGGAAATTTTTTTTAGACATTTTATTTGATAAAATTGGTCTTTGGTAAAATTATTTCAGACATTTTTTTTGATGGAAATAGATCTTTTGACACTTAGGATATATTTATCGATATCCATTGGGTCTCATAGTTAAGTTATATTCCTTTGGTAACTAAAATCGTATAACATTTTGAAGAGGAATATATTATCCTATAAAAGGCACAGGTGACATACAACACACAGTTTAATAAGATTAGTCACAACTAACACAAGTGTCACTAGTTCTTAAGCATTGGAAAAAGTGATACTTGTATTGGACATTTTCTTGAGTTCCATTTGAAGGTGTATAATCTAAAAAATCAATACATTTCTTCTCACAACCTATAAAATTAGATAGGTTGTTTTCACAACCTATAAAAGGAGGCATGTACAATTTTAGGAAAATAATGCATATATTTGTAGAAATAGCCTTTGTATTTATACACATGCACATGTTGCATAAATTTTACAGAGGCTAACTAAAAATTGATAACTATAAGAATACTCTTATATGGTTTTATACCATAGTTATTATAACTCAGGTTTTAACTATGACATGTAATGAATATGCATGAGCTTAGAGGATGAGGTGATCCCTTCCCCAAGCCTATTTAAAAAATTATAATCCAACTTAGATTTAGTGTTAGAGAATTTTTAATACAAGATAAACATCAATTTTGATCATTAGTGAATGTGTTTGTGTATTTTCTTTCCAATTTATTGGTAATTAGTTGTTACTTTCTTTGGTTGTATGTTTCAATAATCTTTAGTGTGCAAGAGCTATGAATGGATTCTTGATTATTTTTATTGATGAAATGATCTATAGATGTGTAATTTTTTTTGATAGATTGGTAAAATATATTGGTTAAGATATTCAAGTTTTTTGATTCATAATTATGAATGTGTACTAGCACTTGCTTTGATGTAGTTTTTTTTGTGTGTGTGCCAAAGCTAGCTCAGATACTTCACTAACCTGAGCCATAATTTATTGAGTAAGAGTATGAAACAACTATCCTAAAAGGATCAACCTTTGTTTAAGGCATATGAATCACCTACACCATTATCTCTTTAAAATTCTTAACTGTGTTTGATTATATGTGTGCAATTACTACTAGCAATAATCATAGGTTCTAAGAGCACATGTCTATTTAGAAACCAACCAGGTAAGTAGTTCTTAAAAACCATAAATCCTTATTTTCTACCTTACCCTTGCCTCTTTTTTGAGACCTACCCACTTTATATTAGAAGCTAACCATCCATACAACTCACATAGAGACTTACTACCTTTTAGGGACCACACCTCCATCTTAAAAACCTTGTTAATAATTTGCATGCCCCACCAACCATTTTATAAATAGGTTTTCAAAGAACACATACCTAAAACTCATGCCTTAGAGTGGATTTTACCTCCATTGAAATATTAAAACATTATAGGCTACCTAATTGACTATGGTGTGCATAAAACACACATTAATAGTTTCACTAGTTATATAAAAAGGGAAGCACCTCCTCTAATAGTAGTATCCTTCACATAGAGTTGTAATGGAGTCACCTAGGAGAGTGATGAAATATAATTATTAGAATGGTTTTATAGTATCATCATTTTAAAATCATAAGAGACCTAAAATTGTGCCAACATCCCCAATTCACAATAATCCACCTCTTCTAATAAGGAATCCTTTACCCATAAGGAACCCTTTACCTATTAATCAACCAATAACTCAACCACCTTGGTTAGTTGGATCTAATATTATCATCCTAGGGGATGTGCATGATTTAAATATGAATCTAAAAAGGTACCTACCATCCTTTTCTCTTTCAAGAGTAAGGACAGTGGAAGAACATATCAAATCTTTCAAAGTTGCTTTGAGATTAAAGAATGTTATCGATGAATATGTTGCATGCAAATTATTCCATTTTAAATTAATGTATGTTGCTTATGATTGGTATTTAAATATAATAAATAACTCCATCACTTATTATGATGAGTGTTAAGTTGATTTTATTGCATAATTTAGATAGGTTACTAGTCCCAACGTAATATACTAGTTCACTAGTATGGAGAGAGAGATCCTAATGAGCCTATCTGGGCTTTTAATGCATGGTTTCAAAAGATGTATAATTAGTTGACCTAAAGGTACAAACTAGAGGAAAAATTAGCATTAGATATGTACAATAACATGCTAGATTTGATTATTATGATGTTTCTAAGGAGAGCTATTACAACTAATAATTTGGCATGGACATTAAAATAAGCCATTAATATCAATAGACAACTCAATCCTCAGGTGTCCACTATGTCCAATATCCATAATGTCTTTCCCACATTGAATCTGATTCCACATGCAAGGTAAAATGTATTGACATTTAATTATAACCAACTATATACATTGGCTCACAAATAATGTAGCCAAACTATAGATTCTTGAACAATCAAACACAAGGCAATAACTACCAATAAAATAAAAAATCTACTACTCTCATATTACTATTCTATAAGTCACTGACTCTACAAAGGTAGAAATAGATTCTATTTAAAAAATGGTTTAAAATTTGAGCAATGATTTCATAAATATGCAAAGGAGGATGGGTAGTGCTAATGGCCCAAATGGTAATAAAAATATTAGATTTTAGAGATATAACTAACCATTCAAAAGGCTTACAAATAATATGGAATAGCCTAACAAGCTCCCAGAGATCAACATCATAGAAACAACTCTTCCTAATTGGTACATAATTCATAATACTTTTGAGTATGGTGAGTTTAACTGCATTGAATTTTGTCTAGCATTAGAAATCTTTCAAAGAGAGGTGGTTAGATAAGATTAGATGCATAATCTTTCTGAGCATCATCTAGATCTTATCTCTTTTAGCACTACCATTTTATTTAAAACTCATGAGTTTCCCTTTGTAGGTGAAGATGATAATGAGATGGAGGATAACATAGATGAAGTTCATGCTTTCCAATGATTTTATAAAGGGGGATACAATGTAAGGAATAAGTAGCCACTTATAACATCAACTCCTCCAAATACTATTTCAATCCCACCTAATCCTAAAGATGACAACAATCCACCTCCTCCAAGAAGAAGTGATCAGCCTCAGACTAAGGAGGAACCTAACAAGTGATGATATAACATTATCAAATACATGAAAAAGATCAAAGCAAATATAACTCTTCATGAGTTAGCTCAAGTTACCAAACAAAAGGAGCTGCTCTATACGTCTATTACTAGGAAGATGCCTATGGAGAAAGTGAAAACATCTATAAATAAATTAAAAATATCTAACACCAATGTTATCTACATGAGAAATACATAAGTTCTACCCTTTTTTATCACTATCAGGGCATTTGGTAAGAATATTCATAATTATTTAGCTGATTCTAGAGGTTCTATAATTGTCATGCCTATTTTTATATGTCAAAAGATTGGTTTGATGCTAAGCCCTTCGAAGAGGATAGTTTCACAATTGGATAAGATAATAGTGCATGTAGTTGGTGAACTAAGAGATGTGTATATCTAAGTAGCATATAAAATACATGTTTAGATGACCATTGATATCTTGGTGGTGGACATATTTGAAGGCTATGGTCTATTATTGAGTAGAGACTAGTCTAAAGTGCTCAAAATATATCTCTCTATATAATTTTATCATATAGGGTTACCATGGAGAGGAGTTACAAATCAAATTAGAATTGACAGAGAGCTAAAAATGAAGTATCCCATCATGGAATACAATGTCAAGAATGAAGAGGTAAAGTATGAGTCTCCTAGCCTTGGTAATTACACTTTTACTACTCAAAATCAAGTACACAAGCCAAAACTTGAAGGTTACACATAGTTTTGGATTTTACACTTTGATGGTGCTAGATTCAAGTAAGGATCAGGGATGGGAATCAATCTAATTGATTTACAAGCTAAAAATTTCTTGGTAACATATAGATTATAATTTCCATGCATGAACAATAGAGTTGAGTATGAAGCTTTAATTCTAAGATTATAATTTGCACTTAAGAATAATGTAAAATAAGTATCAGTAATTGGTCACTCAGATTTGGTAGTTAACCAATTCAAAAAAAATATCAATACAAGTTGTATTATTTGAGAAAGTACAAGCATAGATCATGGGACTTGATCAAAATCTTTAAAGCTTTCAACATAGTAGCCCTTCCTAGAGATCAGAATCAAGCTACTAATTTGATAGCTTTTATTGATACTAATCTAGAACCCCTTCAAGAATTTAAGGTAAAAATGTTCTCCATTGAATTAGTTCCTTGGCCCTCTATTCCTAATAACATAAAATTTTTCCAAGTCTTTGATGATGACCATCAAACTATTCAATTTTTAAAAAATTTAGGGGAATTTAAGTCCCAAATCATTGATGACAAGGATATTAATCACCTTTGTCAGGAATAATCAAATAGGGAAGGTATCCTCCAACTCAATTAAAATCACATCCCATTAGGGTTGGTCTCTTTGGAAAGGTCATTTGACATAGACCCTCAAGCTTAGCAACTTAGGTTACCCAAGGTCAATGAATCAGATTTCAAAAAGGAGAATTTAAGAGATGAACACAACCCACATTATGTTAATATTGGTCTCAGCTACACCTTAAAAGAGATATAATGAAAGAAGGATTTAATCATCCTCTACAAAGACATCATTTCTTAGACATATAAAGACTTGAAATTATATGACTCACAGGTCATTACTCATATGATTCCCTTGAAGATATATCATAAACCATTCAAACAAAGGCAAAGACCAATCAATACTATCCTAGAGCCTCTCATCTAAAGGGAAGTAGATAAGCTATTGAGTGCAAAAATCATCTTTCCCCTGAGACATTCTACCTAGGTGGCTAATTTGGTCCTAGTAAGAAAGAAGAATGGAAAAATAAGATAATGTGTGGGTTTTAATAACTTGAATAAGGATTCTAAAAAGGAAAATTATCCCTTTCCTTATTTTGATGAGGTGATAAAAATAGTAAATATTTCTAAAATGATGTCCTTTTTGGATGGATTTTTAGGCTATTATTAGGTACTGATGCAATCTAAGGATAGAACAAAAATAATATTTACCATAAAATGGGGAACTTACATGTATAAAAGGATGCCATTTGGCCTAATAAATGTGGGATAAACCTTTTAATGTGTTATAGATAATGTATTTAAAGGATTGTCAAAAAGTGCATAATCATTTACATGGATGATCTTACGGTGTTCTCAAAGAATAAAGAGGATCATATAGGCCATCTCTAGTCCATATTCAAGAGATATAGAAGCTTTGGTATTTTTATAAACCCAAAGAAAATTATATGTGGAGTCACTAAAGGAAAGCTTTTGGGGAAAATCATCACCAAAGATGGGATCACCATTGATCGAGATAGAATTCAAGGAATTTCAAGGATTACACCACCAAATAACAAGAAGGATCTCAAATCATTCTTGAAAAAGATTAAATTTGTAAGGAAGTTCATCTGAAGATTTATAGAGATTATTAGACCTCTAAACACCATGCTCAAATAGGATACTAAAATAGAATGGATAGCTGAAGCCTAAAAGTCCTTTTAGGACATTAAAGATGCAATATCACAGGCTTTAGTATTAATCAATCCAAATTTCAATAAAGATTTCTACATGTATTCATTCACTTTAGAACACATAATTGATTCTATCATAACACAAAATAAATATGAGACCGAGCATCTAATCACTTTCATAAATACAAATCTAAAAGATACAGAGCTCAAGTACTCTATGATTGACAAATAAATTTTGGCCCTTGTCAAATCAATAAAGAAATTTTAGTATTATATCTTGAGGAATAAAGTCATTTCCATTGTGCTTGATCCTACTATCAAGCTCACTCTATCATAAAATGAGCTATGGGAATGACAGGGTAAGTGGATGGAAAATCTACCAAAATTTTATATAGAAATCAAGCTTATGAAAATTATTCAAGGTCAAGGCATTATTTAGCTTATGATTGAACTAGATCCATGTATCACTATTAAATAGGTATGTGAGGCTCAAGTGTCCAAAAGGGAATGGTATACTGATATCATATAGTATTTACTTATAAGAACTTGCTCCCCAGGACTTAATAAAGAATGAAAAAGAGCTTTGAGGCTTAAAGCTGCTCATTATATGATTAATAAGGGAGTTATTTATAGAATTAACTATGAAGGTATTTACCTTAGGTGTGTATCTTTAGATGAAGCTAAATAAATTTTAAAAAACTTGCATTAGAAAATAGGTAGTGGTCATCCTTCTGGGATTACCATAGCACACAAACTATTAAGAATGGGATACTACTAGAGAATAGTGTTCAAAGATGTTCATGCTCATGTGAGAACATGCAATGAATGTCAATTTATAGCCAAGATATAAGTAAATGCATCAATGCCTCTATAATTATTTATTTAAGGAAGGCCATTTCCCCAATGGGGTTTAGACTTCATTGGCATCATCAACACAATAAGCCATAAATTTATGCTTACTATTATTGAATACTACACTAGATGGACAAAAGCTATAGCCACAAATAATTTTAGAACATAAGATGTGATTCACTTCTTGGAAGAACACATAACAACCAGATTTGGCACACCTATTTATTTGGTTTATGAAAATGGATCAGATTTTATATCAAAATTTTTTACTGAGTGGGCACATGACAACCATATTATTATCAGGTTAATTTCTAACCATTACCCTCAAGAAAATAGACTAGCAGAATCAATGATAAAAATATGATAGATGTAATTAATAAATCATTAGGGTATAAGCCTATGGACTAACACAATGTGTTGAAGTATGCTCTTTGGGAATACCAAACAAGATACAAACAAGCCCTTAAAGCTTCACCCTATCTATTGGTGTATGGATGCAAGCCTGTGTTTCCAATTATGTTGAAGTTACCCACTTATAAGTTCATCTAGGATTATATGGATCCATGTGATGAAATAGAGTCAAGATTATTGGACATAATAGAAATAGAAAATTTAAGGACTAAGGCCTTACATATATTTAAAAAACACTAGGATGTGGTCAAGAGATGGTTTGATAAGAGATTGAAGGTCAAAGAATTCAAAATTTTGGATCTAGTACTACTTTGGGATAAAGCCGATGACAAGAAAGGATATAACGATAAGTTTTCCCCACTATGGATTGGACCATACCAAATTTTGGAGATCATGGGAAATAATGCATTTCATCTAAAGGACCTATAAGGTAATGACCTCGCATATCCAATCAATAGATAGTTCTTGAAGCACTAATTTAGGGTTGTGTTATCTACTGATGTTGTTGAGTAATGAGGGATAAATGAGTGTAGCTATATGATTAGATTAGTTTCCTACTTTATTAGATTAGTTTGTTTAGTTTCTTGCTTTTCTTAGTTTAGTTTTTTGCTTTCTTAGATTAGATTTTTTGCTTTCTAGATTAGTTATTTTTAATGTTTTCTCTATCAATCTAAACTATGTTTGCTTTGACTGTAACCAAGCTAAATATCCCAATCAACTGAGCTTATGACTTGTATAAAAGGGGAAAATAAAAAATTTGGCAATTTAGGACTCATTTATAGATTGGACATATTTATATGTTTTGAGTCTTCACGATAATGGTATGTAATCATGAACCATTCTAGATATTATCATAATTGAATACTTTTATTAGGCATATGGAAGTTACTCTTAGAAATACTTCATACAAATTTAGATTTTTTTCTTGTTCTATTGGATCAAATACACTTATCACATTAAATACCCATTGAAAATGAGAATTCTAGGTATAGGTGTAACTAGCAGGGATGTTCTAGTAATGATTTGTTTTATAATTCTACTAGCTCACTAGGGTTCTAGCTCTCTTTTTTCATTAAAAAACAAAAGATAAAAAAAAATTAAAAAATAACCATTGATTTCAAAAGAGCAAAAGAAAATAGAAAGATAAAACAAAATAAAAAAGAGCCAATGAGTTCAAAAGAGTAAAATAAAATATAAAGAAAATCAAAAGGCTCACATGATGAAATAAGGCAAATATACCATGCATCATGATTAGGATAAAATAATGGAGAGAGAATAATATGAGCCTAAGGTATCTGTGTTAGGGCTATGGACATCTAGCTAGTAGTAGAGCAATGCTTGAGCTTCCCTTGATTTAATGAGCTTTAAGATAAACTAGAATAAAACCTATAGCTTCATCAAGACTTTGAAAAATCATCACAATAAAGATTAAATTAATTACACATTTTGACACACATAGATCCAAAAAAAATGGAAAGTAAGTAGGTTGTGTGAATATTCTTAGGATTCTCTTTCATGTTTCTCATTTAAGTATTTTTTTTTGTGACATACTTCATGATTGATCTAAAGATTGCTAACCATAATTCTGGGTTCTTTAACACTCAAGAGTATTCCCCCTATGAGTTACCATTTGTTATACCCAACACACCCTATTTTTGAAAATGGGAACCATTATTCGAATTATATAAATTTATGCTTTAAAGTGAACATTAAACTTGATAAGGAACTAGTATTTAATATCTTGTGTTGATCTAGTTTACATGAGTCTATTAGCACATAAGCTTCATTTGATTTCATCTAGTATTTGATAACCTCAAATTCTTATGTTTTCAAGTTACAAGATTAATGGAGTCCATTTTTATGAACATTGCAATGGGTTTTACACTTTAATGCTAAATTGAATTTTTGTTTTGACCCATGGTCTTTTATTGATTAAATTGAGTCTATGATTTCATTTTTTTTAATGTAGGGTCAAAATTATTAGAGAACTCTTTTATTATATTATGGACTTAATTTAATATTTTAGCCTAGGTCATAATTATATTTTATCAATACTAAGACCTTAGGATAAAAATATATATTCTTGGTCCTTTTTATATCTTATGATTTACACAGGGTTGAAATTAACACAGGGGTTCTTTATATATTCTAAGCCTAGGTCTTAATCATATTTGTTAATACAACTCAAACCTTAGGATAAAATATTTATTCATGGTCCTTTTATTATCACAGTCCCCCTTTATTACATTTTAAGCTTAGTATAAGTCCTTTTTATTTCCCAGGCTCACATAGTTTATTTTGGTCTATATGAGTAGAGCTAATTGCATTCGACTATCCATATCACAATTTATGACCTACATTTACTCAAGAAAAGTTAATCCAATGGTATGAGATGGAGCATAATAAGTCAGATTTTAATCAATAAAACCAATATCTCTCAACCCTATGGATCATGATCTAATGGTGCACATTAACTCACACACCTAAGATCAAATGAAGCAAGTGCAATGTTGAGATTTCAAATCCCTATGGAGCCCTATGAGAGTGACAAGTGTCACCATCATAGGAGCCTAGTATAGTTGATCAAATGAAGTGAGGGAACCCAATACATAGAGCTTAAAAGCCCTGAGTAATTACCAAGTGGCACACACATATGAACACTTTTAAAACATTTTTTTCCATGTTTATTAACATGAATAAACCTTACGTTAAAATTATATCCTAATTTATTTTTTTCATAAAAAATTAGTCTAAGTTATATTTATGCTTAGTCATTTCATTTATATTTGAAGGAGTAGTGAGTCCTAAGGAAACGACAAGTGTTAAGCTCATAGGGAGTCAAAAGGTCAAACACATAGATCTATGGTGCATGTTAACTCATGTACCAAATATCTATGGTGAATAATTAATCTCAGTAACAAAGGATTTCAAGGATCCCCATGAGGGTGACAAGTGTCACCATCATGAGAGCCCAATACATAGAGGAATGTAGGATAAGATAAGTGTTAAAATATTGTATAAGTCAATGAGTCAAAGCACTAAGATCTATGAATCATGTTAAATTAGGTACATATGATTTGATGATGCAAGAACAACATGGACTTTTCAAAGGTCCCAAAACTAGTGAGGAGCTTCCAAGTGGCATAAAGGCATTCAAGCTAAGATTGTAAGGTCCACAAAGGCCCCATAGAGCTACCAAGTTACATGCTCACATTTCATCATGTAGAATATCTGATGGTTTGAGTCCTAAGAGGAATTTTTAAAAGATCCAAACTCAATAAGGTGTTGACACATGTCCTAAAGGAAAAACTCATATTGAAATCTAGTAAACAAAATGGCATGGCATTACAAATAAAATATGTAGATTCCCCAGACTTATTATTTTAGGATTTTTGCCTTAGAATTATTGTTTTAGACATTTTGTATGATGAAATTGGTCTTCAAAAAAAATATTTTGGACATTTTGTTCGATGGAATTGATCTTTGAGAAAATTATTTTGGACATTTTGTGTGATGGAATTGGTCTTCAAGAAAATTGTTTCAAACATTTTATCTGATGGAAATAGATCTTTTGACACTTGGGCTACATTTATCGATATATATAGGTATCATAGTTAATTTATATTCATTTGGTAACTAATCTCATATAACATTTTGAAGATGAATATTCTATCTTGTAAAAGGCACATGCGACATGCAATGCATAGTTCAGTAAGATTAGTCACAACTAACACAAGTATCACTAGTTCTCAAGAATTGGCAAAAGTGATACTTGTCTTGGACCTTTTTCTAAGTTACATTTGAAGGTGAATAATCTAAAAAATAAATAGGTTGTTCTCAAAACATATAAAAAGAGACAGGTTGTTCTCACAACCTATAAAAGGAGGCATGCATAGTTTTGGGAAAATGATACATATATTTGTAGAAATAGCCTTTATCTTTATACACATGTACATGTTGCATAAATTTTGTAGAGGATAACTTAAAATTGATAACTATAAGAATAATATTATATAGTTTTAAACCACATTTATAACTTAGGTTCTAAATATCATATGTAATCAATTTGGATGAGCTTGGAGGGTGAGGTGACCCTTTCCCCAAGCTCATTTAAACAATTATAATCCAACTTGGATTTGGTGTCAAAGAATTTTGAATATAGGAGAAACATAAATTTGGATCATCAAAAAATGTGTTTGTGTATTTTATCTCCAATTTATTTGTAATTAGTTGTTACTTTCTTTGGTTGTATGTTTCAATAATCTTTAGTGTGTAAGAGTTGAGAATGGATTCTTGATTATTTTGATTGATGTACTGATCTATAGATGTGAAATAGATATTGAGATATTGGTAAAATATACTAGTTAAGATATTCAAGTTGCTTTATTCATAATTTTTAATGTGTACTAGCACTTTCTTTGATGTAGTTTTCTATGTGTGTGTCAAAGCTGCCTCAGATACTACACTAGCCTGATCCATAATCTCTTAAGAGTATAAAATAACTATCATAAAAAGAGTAAATTTTTTTGATGCCCATGAACATATTAAATAATTTTATCCTTATAATTCTTAACCATGTTTTATTGTGTATGTGTAATTACTTATAGCAACAAGCATAGGTTCTGAGAGCACAGGTTTGTTTAGAAACCAACTAGGGAAGTATTTCTTGAAAAACATAGAGCCTTCCTTGTTAACTTACCCTTACATATTTTTTGAGTTTATTTTGAGACCTACCCACTTTATATTAGAATCAAACCATCCATACAACTCATGTAGATACTCACTACCTTTTAGGGACTACACCTCCATTCAGAAAACCTTATCAATAACTTGCATGCCCTACCAACCATTCCATCAATAAGTTATCAAAGATCGCATACATAAAAATCATGCCCTAGAGTGGATTTTACCTCCATTAATATCTTAAAATTTTAGAGTCTACATTTTTTATTTTGTTGTGCATAAAACACACATCAATATTTTTATCAATGAATTAAGAACACACTTCATGAACAACATGAAGATGGAAGAAAAATTTAACTCTTTATTTATTCAAAGGTGAGGTAGTAAAATTTTTGGTAGAGTTTAAATAATAAAAAGGCATAATATTATCATGATAATTCTCCAAAATATATTACATATATAATATAAGAAGAGAGATAATACAGTTAGCTCCAAAAATAGGAATGAGTTTCACATGCTAGTCAAGTTAACTCCACTGCAACTCTAACTTCAACTCAAAATTGAACTCCAATTTTAATTACAAAAAATTCAAATGTAACATATTGGCTTTTAAACCTTATTTATTTTAAAATGTCATGTTATGGGAGAGAGGGAGAGTTGACAAGTTAAAGGGCCATTCATGCATCTTGAATCCTGAGTTAACTCCCTGTGATCTTACATGCAAAATTTGATCTTATTCAGTTAACTCTTTTTTATATTTAAATTATATCCTCATGGTATTTCATGAATATTAAATTTATACTTCAGTTACCTTCACTTTCATCTTGAGTTTATTGGACTTATCTTGACTTGACACATGGAGTTTAACTTGAGTTATCTTGCATACAACTAACATGCATGTTTGGCCTCATATATATTCTAAAAATAACATAAAGGGGGCATAGTATAAGTGGGATGCATGTGGATTTTTTATATGGATATATTTACTAAATATAAGTCTCTAAAATTTATCAAGAACTTATCTCCACTTATCCACCTTTGTATGTTTTAGAACTCCACTTTTGTAGGGATAATTGAAAGATCTTTGAAGTTGAGTTGTAGTTACTAAAATTAGCCTGAAATGGGGTGAAAAAGTTAGAGAGATGAGATAATATGAGTTTATATTAACCCATTATATATTATTTATAAATTTTCACTTGATTATGACCAAAGCATCCTTCCAAACTGGTTGTTCTTTCATATACTTATCTGGTGCAACTTTGACAAGTTTCTTGAATGCACTGTGAGAGCTAGAAACTTGATGAATATTCATAATTATAATATATAAGAAATAAAAATATGATTTTAATATAATAAACATTGTGTAAAATACCATAAAATAAAATTTTAGCTCAAAATTTCATCTATAACTCCAAAAATCACCATTTTATGCTCTCATATGCTCTCTTGTTCTCAAGAAACCCCTGATTCAAATTAGGGGGTATAAAATGAGTTACAGCCTAAAAAAATATATTAATATTATTTTTTTATATTTATTAATGGTTTTTACCTATAAAAATTTATAAATATCCAAAAATATTCACCAAACTCCCTAAGAAAATTCACAAAAAAGTGTCTACTTGCTGTCCTAGGGATGACTTGGAGATGTTTTTCAATGAGATGAGCCTATTTTAAATTATTTTTCATTACATAATCATTTATTTATACCTATATATGAATTATTAACACACTCTAAAATAAATTTGTGCCATTTGAAGGACCTAAAACATCCATTTCCAACTCCATTTATGAGAAAAAAAAGTGAAGAAACCTTCATTCCCTTCATGATCAGATCTATATATTAGAATTTTATCTATCATCAAGTAAATTAAATACTTGAAAAATAATTTAAACATTAAATTACAGAAATATATACTTAAAAAATTTCAAAAATTTTCATTTAAAAAAACTTAAAATATGCAATTTTTGGTGTTGACTAGCTTGCCCAATTTCATTTTTAAATGCTTATAGGTCTATGATTTTAATTTTATTACATTTTATGAGGCTTAAATATATAATTATTTTTTTAATTATTACCTTTAATAACCCATATTATCATTATAATAATTTTATGTTCTCAAATAATCAATTAAACCACTCAAAACTTGACTTTTTTTACTATTACTCTTACTCAAAACCCTGGTGCTTGATCTTTTACATTTATCCATAATTTTCCATGAAATTTTAATTTATTAAGGTGTATAAATGTCTTATATTCTAATAAATATCTCATAAAACCTTTATTTTATAACAAATAACTCAAAAATACAAACATACTGCTTAAAGTTGAGTAAATGAGTGTTTAAGAAGGGTTTTAGAGCACATATTCTTCTTAACAATTATTCATAAAGTTAAGCCAATGTAGCATAAAAAAAAAGAATGTAATATTTAGCTAATATGGTTACAAAACTACCATTAATAATATTTTATCCAAATCCTCTTCACCTTCATGTATAGAGCATCTGAAAATTACCTTCACTAGCTTACAAATAACTAGTTAGAGGAATAAAAGAAACCTTTGTAAAAGTTTGGACTTGTGATCTTTTATTGAGAATGATTTTGGCATAATTAATATTTTATTATGTTTTTAATATATTTTTTTACCTTTAATTCATGAATGTAATCTTCTTAAAAACTTGCACAGAAGCAACTTTGACCAATGGTGGCAAAATTATCAATAGGAAACATATATAAAATTAAGAAATATAAAGGATAGATTGCTTATATAAATAGAAGAATGGTTTCAAAGGGATGATTTTATTTAATCCATGGCATTGGTGAATCCCATATTTTGGATATTTGAGGATGTTAAATAAAAAATCAATAATTTATTTCTTAGATACATGGAAACTCTTATTAAACATTTTTTGAAGTCTGTAGATATCAATGGAGTTAAAATTATAGGCATTTTGAGAAATGATTTATTGATAACATAGTCTACCCATTTTGGATTTAAAATTATTGATCAATATGAGTGTCTAAAGGAGTCAACTAAAAGTGGTGATATTACAAGGATTTGGGAAAAATTGTATCCCAATACCATCCTACAGGAATATATAAGTGAATATTATCAATTATATGAACTATGTCAAACAATGATTTTGGGCTCTATGGAAGATGAAAGGGTTTTTAGTGTATTATCTTTTGTTAAATCAAAACTTTATAATAGATTAGATATAAATTTAGACACGTGTTTGAAATTATAAGTTTCATGTTATCTAGTGGATGCATTTCCCTATGATAGAGCACTTCAAATTTGGAATTCACTTAGTTAAATATGAGGAGTTACCAATACATCAAATGACACAACTACTCTAGACATTGAGAATCCATTTACATATAATACAATACATACAAAAGACAATTATGAAGAAAGTGCTACTCAAGAATTGTTTCAACTACTTTAATATTAGTATGTAACCTTCAACTTTCAATTCTGTAATTGATTTTTATATTATTATTTGTATCAAAAATCATGGAAAATTTTATATTATGTAAATTTAAAGAATTCATTAATTAAGTGATTGTACTATTTTAAAATAGTTGTGTTATATTGTAATTTTTTAAAACTCAAACTCTGTTAAATAATATATTCAACTTATATGTATGGAAAATATTTATTTCACAAGATGAATTTATTGTTTCATCATTTATTGTGGTTGCCAATATTATACATCAATGAATTATGATATTATCACTATACATATTAAGTATTAAATATATAAAATTAACATATCAAATAGTTATATTTAAACTTTAAAACTTTAATTTACAACATAAACTTTCCAGTTTCAACATAACATACATAAAAATGCACATAACAAACTTGTAATAGATAAAATACACAATATACAATAGAAATAGAGTCTTAAATTTAATCTTCCAAACCTTAATTTACAATATAAACTTTCCATTTTCAACAGAACTTATATAAATATACAATAATAAAATTGTCATAGATAAAATGCATAGAATAAAATAGGAACAAAGACTTAAATTTATTATTGAAAACTTTAATTTACAATATAAACTTTATAGTTTAAACTTAACATATATAAATATGCACAAAATAAACTCACCATGGACAAAATTCCTAAAATAAATAGAAATAAAGACTTATATTTAAATTTACAAACTTTAATTTACAATATTAACTTTAAAAGTTTTAAGTTTCAACATAACATATATAAAAACATCAATTACAAATTTCTTGACCCATTTTCATTAAACAGAGATACATGCACTGAATAGATATCACTCCACATGAGTTATAGTTTGTTGTTTAGATGTGAATGTTGTTCCTTAACTTCCCCCTTCCTTGAGTCTGAATGTAAAAAACCTTCTCTAATAATATCCTCGATTGCAACATTAATATTTACAACTATTGATCTTTCTTTATGCACTGTATCTTCTACCAATAGGATAAAGGGATCCACATCTATTTTCTTCTTTGAAAGAACATATGGATCCATTCCATGCTCTTTGATTATCCTCCTTAGTATGTTATTCTATTTCTTGACTATCACAAGTTTTTATTTAAATCTAATTACTGCATTTAATCTTTTCTTCATCTTTTCTAGATGAATATTCAGTACTTGTGCTTCATTCTTGATGTTATTATATTTTGATTAAAATTTGGAAACTAAAGTTGGTCAGATAAAAATTACAAACTTTTGATAAAAAATAGATAAATAAGTAATTACTCACCAAAGCTTTATCCCTCTCTACATTGACAAGGTGGCAAAAGTTTTGGTCTCTTATCCATTTTTTGTAATAAGCATGTGCCTCTGCAATCAAATTTTAAAATCTATTAATCATAATACCTAAAATATTACCATTTTAGGGATTTTACACATAAATGGATCCCAATTTAGCTTTTTTGACTAACACATCAATTTTAGACTGATCATTTTGAACTAAAGAATATAAATAATATATTTTAGAATGGTTATGATAATGCTCATTAATTTATTTTACCAAAGCCTTTCCCTGAATCTCCCACCATTTCAAAACTTTCAAATCATTTTGTATAATGTCATCTAACAAAGTAAAAGAATTATTTTCAACAAGATTATTTAATGGAAATGATGTCAATTCATCAAGAGATTTCTCCTCATCATTGCATGGTTTAGGTGGTGAACTAGAAGAACCATGTCCAATTGTTTATTTAGAGCCCGAAATTGAGATCCCTAAATAATATTGTGCACACAATATCTATATTTAGGAATAGAATTGATACCCTCAAATAAACCATCATCAATATTAATGTTTTGTAAAAGTGTCATGGCACCACTAGACACTCCCCTCACAAAAAATTTGGGGAAATTTGAGGTTTTTATATGCAAATTTGTTACCCTACTACCTGTTGGCATTGGTAAATTCTTACCCATATTCCATACAACATGGGGGGGGAGGAATATTAATTATAAATAAATTTTGTCTTGAAATACAAAATGCCATAACTAATCAATAAACAAACTTCATTAAAATTAAACCTAAATTAACCCAAAGGTCAGAGACAATAGACCTATGATCCATACTTTGAGTTGATGATATGTTTTACTATGGTGGACGTGTTGTAATAAAAGTCAAACCTTAAACTTTTTTCAAACACTCAAATTATCATACAATAAAAAATTCAATTTAACATATTGAATTTCATATAATATAAAAATAGCATAATTACAAACATGAAGTCAAATACCTTACATAGGAGGTAAATGTTGCACAGGTTGATGGGTAATGTTGCCAATGATGGATGCAGCTACCAAATGACATGAAACATCAATAATTACAATTTTTTTGTTACAACAAATTTTTATAAACTTTAAAAAATATAAACCTAGACTTAAGGCTAGGGATGTACTTAAGGGGCCTAGTCAATGTGCAATAGTAGGTGAGACAGATCTCTACATCTTCTTATGACTTATCAATGGTGTCACCACACAAAAATTTATATCATCATCCCTATTAGACTGAGAATCCCTAGATCCCTCAATGGGATGGTATTTATTCAACGCATCTTCTCTTCTTGATTGAGACATAAATTCTCTTTTCTATTACAAGGAAATATACATAATTAATTTCATGTTTAAATTATAACAAGCTAATAACATGATAATATAATGACTTAGAAGTACACTTTAGACTTACCTCTAGCTCTACAAGGGATACTAAATTATATTTCATTTTCTTATGTAATATTGTGGGAACAATTTTCCCCTCAGCTCATGGTACACCTCTTAATATAAAGCTAATATATAATTAGAAACAATTTTTTTTAACTATCACTTTGAAAGGCATAATCTAAATCATTTATTATCTTGTTAGAAATAAATATACACCAATCAAATTATTGTCCTCCAAGAGAATGAATAATGTATGCTACAACCTAGAAGGGAATATCTACAAGTCTTCCTTGTAAAATAATGTTTGCCTAGATAAATTCAATGAGAGCTTATAGATATGGATTTATTATATTCTAAATTAAAACAACACTTCTCAAATGATTAGGGGTACTTGAAATAGAATCAAAAAGTTATTTTCTATCTATAATTGAGATATTTAATTTTAAATTTCATACATAAAACATTGAATATTAATTAATGAAAATAAGATAAAGATTACCTACCAAGACAAATGTATCTATAGCCAAGTGATTTTCAAGATAAATTTTATCTTCATCAGAAAAAACAACTTTTGTGGTCACAAAATTGATATTTCTATGTGATAGTCCTAAAAATCATGTGATATTTGAAGGAGTGGTGCCAAAAGTAACAGTCTGAGAGTTGATCCAAGAGAATGGATAATGTATGCTACAACCTAGAAGGGAATATCTACAAGTATTCCTTGTAAAATAATGCTTTCTTAGAAAAATTCAATGAGAGCTTATAGATATGGATTTATTATATTCGAAATTAAAACACCACTTCTCAAATGATTAGGGGTGCTTGAAATGGAATCAAAAAGTTATTTTATATCTATAATTGAGACATTTAGTTTCAAATTTCATACATAAAACATTGAATATTAATTAATGAAAATAAGATAAATATTACCTACCAAGACAAATGTATCTATAGCCAAGTGATTTTTAAGATAAATTTTATCTTCATCAGAAAAAACAACTTTTGTGGTCACAAGATTGATATTTCTATGTGATAGTCCTAACAATCATGTGATATTTGAAGGAGTGGTGCCAAAAGTAACAGTCTAAGAGTTGATCCAAGAGAATGGATAATGTATGCTACAACCTAGAAGGGAATATCTACAAGTATTCCTTGTAAAATAATGCTTTCCTAGAAAAATTCAATGAGAGCTTATAGATATGGATTTATTATATTCAAAATTAAAACACCACTTCTCAAATGATTAGGGGTGCTTGAAATGGAATCAAAAAGTTATTTTATATCTATAATTGAGACATTTAGTTTCAAATTTCATACATAAAACATTGAATATTAATTAATGAAAATAAGATAAATATTACCTACCAAGACAAATGTATCTATAGCCAAGTGATTTTCAAGATAAATTTTATCTTCATTAGAAAAAAAAACTTTTGTGGTCACAAGATTGATATTTCTATGTGATAGTCCTAACAATCATGTGATATTTGAAGGAGTGGTGCCAAAAGTAATAGTCTAAGAGTTGAGGATAAAATAAAACTCTCTAGTAGAAGGTTTGTAATAAACAAAATAATGTTAAGTAAATTGGTGTTCGTCTCATAGTGAGGCATGTAAATAAGGCCTCTTAGACAACACTGGTTGATCTAATCACTGTATGTGTTTTCATCTTATAGAAGCCTTAATATTTTTGGGTAAATAATATTGTGATAGACAAAATTATGAATAGGTGTAGAAGATATGAGGTCAGAAGTCATTCTAATTGAGAATAGAGGGTGAGTTATAGGGTAGATGTGTGAGGATGAGAGAGGTTTACGATATGTGTACAAGAGAAATAAATTAAATACAAGGGGTGAAGGATATATAAGGCCCAGAAACTCCCCCATAGAGTTTGAACATTATCCACTCCCTCTAAATAATGTCCACATGTTCTAGACATTATCCACAGATTATCAACACCATACATGCCCTATGAATGGAATCCATGTCCTTTGGATGATTTTTATGAGTTATGGACATTGTCCTCACCCTCTAAATGGTGTCTACTAGACCTAGATGCCATTCACATGATATAAATGTCATCCACATGATATAGATGATGTCTATGAGTTTTAGATTTTATCCACCCCCTTTAAATGGCATCCATACACTCTAGACACCATCCATGGGATCTAAATGATGTCTGGAACTCATGGATGTAATCTAGAGGGTGTGGATGCCACATATAATGCATGGATGACCTTCAAAACTTATAGATGGTGTCTAGATCTCATAGATGGTGTCCATATATTGTGTATGCCATCTAAACGACATGGACAACATCTAGAACCCATAGATGACATCTAGAGGGTGCAAACATCATCTAGGGTGCATGGACACTATCTATAGCCCATGGATGGCATCCACCAATATCATATTCTCTTTAGACTCTAGAGTCTAGACTCTATAAAATGGTGTATATGATTCACCTTCCCAACAAAACTACTTTCCCTTTAATTTGCCTCCATTTTGAAATAAAATTTTCAATATTTGCTAAAAAATTACATAGGGATTTTTCCTAAGGGTCATTGATTTTTTTTTTATTGATGTAGCTAGCAAGATTGATGGAAGCCATGAGAGAATAAAAGAGGGGAAATTATATGCTGGTCTTGACAGCCTTTTCTCTTTCAAAATCAACCTTGTACACCTCCTCCATCTTGCTTATATCATGAGTGATCATAAGTGTATGTTTGGACTGATCTTGGAAATGTTTAGGCTCATCTTCATGATCTAAAATGAATATGATAGGTATTTGCCTCTCCTTGTTATCCTCCATCTAAGCTAAGTAGTTAATAGGACATGCTCCATTCATGGTATATACCTCATCATTCTTTAACTCATGACAAAATTCTACTTCTTCATAAGATGATTGATCAAATTAAATGTATTGATATACCTCTTGTGACATACTTGTAGATTTGAATTCAAGAGGAAAATATTCTTTCTCCTTGAGAGGTTGAGGATAATATAGGTCTATTTTATCTTCCAAGAGTGAACAAGTGTCTAAAAATTGGTTGCAAAATTGATAACCCACCTTAAAGACATCAAACAGATCATCAAATGAAATTTATAATATGAATGGTAGGCTTGAGGGACTACCTTCTCCTTATTTATTGTTTTTATTGAAATTTTTTCCTTCCTTAGTCTTGATCAGATCATAGTCCCCTTATAGAAGAGTGAAACCTAATTCTAGGACTTCAAACAAGTCTTTAAATTGCCCTTTAATTTTTTATAACTCAATTAAGTCATCTTATGGCTCATCAAACTCCTCTTGGTCATTTGAAACTTATTGAGAAACATTCAAATGTACCCCTGCTACTAAAATTACGTCATTTGAACTTTGATCATGGAATACTTCCTCTTCTAGGTTTATCTTTTGCTCACTACGAGGAATATCATCTCTTTCAATGTATGATGCCATTTGATCAAGACCACCTCTTTCATACTCTTTAAGACTGTCACTTCAAAGAGAGGCTTCCAAAATGTTACCTTGTACTCCATCAAGATAATTTTATATTCATTTTGGAAGACAGATTTTATTTCTTCTTAAGAAAGTGGATTGCCAATTAGGATCTCTTAATCATACACACTTGAGTCATTCTACTTATAGCCTTCTTGAGGCTCACTTGCAGCTGATTTTTTTCATCTATATTTCATATAATAGTCTCTTCTTCCAAAAGGGATATGGTGGGAGTGAAATAGATTTCATTTGTTTATTTAGAGCTTGAGAGGGTGTGTTTCCAACTTTGGATATTGAATGAATTTTTTGGGATATCTTGGGGAAGGAGAAGGGAATTTTGTACTAAGACTTCTTCATTCTTCTTCTTCCACTCACCAATAACACTCTCAAATTTTGATGTGCTTTAATCCTTAACCTCGGCAACAAGCACTTATTATTTATTTTGGTTGAATTCTTGGATTGACCTGCATGATGGAAAGGTTTGAGGTTCTTGGGGAGGGATGGATGGAGCTTATATAGGCAAAGATTTTTCTTGATAGTATGTTACAACTTGGGCCATGTTGGGAGCAAAAAAAACTAATTTGGTGTAGGAGAGAGCACATAAGAATTATTGTATTGAATTTAATACCTCTATTTTATCACTAACCTATTATCTATACATTAAATTAAGTCTCTTATCTAAAGTATGTCATTGATAGGTATTTAATGATTCTTCCTCTCAATATCTTCCCACTTACTCTTAAATAGCTATAAGAAGTCCCTCCTCTAAATTATTTCAATATAAATTAAAGGGATAGGGATAATTAGACCAAGATCCTCTTCTCTATAAATATCTCTCATTTTCATTTCATATTCTAATAGGGTTTATTTGAGTTGTGATAAGGATTAAGTAGGATTGTGACTATACTAACTAGGGGAAACCTATTTTTGACAAGGATACTTATAGGGATAAGTAGGTTGCCAAAAAGGATGAATTAGGGAACATGGGGAACATAAATCATAATAAATTTGATATGCTATTGGTTGACGGCTACTTCGGATGAGTCCATGAACATTTTTACTTAATATGAAGGTACAAAAGATGCATTTTGACCAAATGAATATTGAGAATACATACTAATTGGTCTATTTTAATCACTTGAGCTGATTAAACTAGTTTTGGTTCACTTGGAGTCACTATTGATGTTTGAGGTCATGCCTTTAAGGGATGATGTACTGAAGGATAACACCAAAAATACCTAAATAGATGATAATTTGTCCAACTAAGCATGCTAAAATTAGAGATACCTCTAGGCTATGGGTGACCTTAAAGTTGAGGTGAATATCTATATTAGGGCTATCTCCCTTGATGTATCACCTTAAAACTATTAGTAGACCTATTTATTGCTAGGAAAAGGGAGAGAAATAACATGAAAATAAGTAACTAGGAGGTGATGCACAAAATTTAGTACCCTCCACTTATACTACACTGAGAAATTAATTAGGACTAAAACCTATTGTACTAACTTAATATGAGTCTCCAAGCATCATTGTTTCAATATGAAGGTAATGGTCAAGACACTAATCAAGAAGGGTGATCAAGATGTCTCTTAAGGGACACTAATGAAAAAATATATAAAATTAGACATTGTAATACCATGTTGCACTCTTCATACGACCTTATAGGATGTTGAGAAACCTGAAAAAGGTACTAATAAAGAACAAATGAAAGGAAGTTGTAGAATATCACTAGCATTCATCAACCACCATGATAATACACTAGTTACATCATTAAAAAGGTTGTCAACATGTATTCATTTCAAAAGGCAATGTAGAAGTGCATTTAAGTATGCATTTTCCATACTCAAGTTGAGGATCCATATAATTCAATTCAAGTTAGCATTCATATAATAAATAAGGAGAGAGATAAGACATGGAGAGAATCCTAGACAAGTGTCATTCATCACTAATCAATTACAATGCCAAGTGGATGATGAGAGAATAGTCATACCACTATCTTCAACATGTTTTTATAATTATATGATGATCCTAAAAGTGGTATATGAGTCATTGGTTGAGTATTTACAATTAATCTCTTTAAGGGTTAGTTATAACTTGGAGTCTTGGCACATGCATCTTGATCTCCTTGGAGACCTCTATGCTAGTCTTGACACATGGCATATTGATGTCATTGGCAACCTTTAATCCATTTTTGGACATTTAATGATAATCCTATCTTGGTGAATATGAAATTTTAATTTTTACATATTTTCATATTGGTCTTCAATCATTAAAACCTATAATCTCATGTTTTAACTTGTTTGAAACCAAGAAGGCATTGAAGAAGGACTTGTCACCCATGTGAGGTATAGTTTCCTTAATTATAGACTACCATATTACCTATAAAATTCATGAAGGACTGGAATAATATAATTCCATATCTATTTATCCTATATACCTATAATTTTGTCTTCATATCTTTACTAATGAGATATTTGGAGAGGCTGCAACTTCACTTCTTATGCAAACAAGGAGAAACCTTCATTTAAACCTATCCTTATTAATTAAAGTATGTATTGGCACCTTTAATATATTTTAAATGAATGGTTTTATGGCCATTAGACCTATAAATATACTTATAAGGTCTTTTCAAGTGGTCTAGATCCTTTATTAGTTCATATCCCTACAAATAGGTCTAAAATTGCCATTTTTATACCATTTTTTGTACCTTTTCTTCTCACATATGTCAATATTTTGCTCCAATAAGTGATTATAATGTGTATATATGTATTAAATATGTTTATATTTAGATTTTAATTAATTATAGCCTTTCAAACCACTATTTTTCTCCATCAATCTCCTTGAAGGGTTAAACTGGCAATTTTAGGTGGTTACCTTGTTAACAATTGTTCATAAAGTTGAGGGCATAAACATATGAAAAAGTGATAATAATTTGGATTATGGGAACCCTATTAACATATATTAAATTAATTTTAAACCATGAAAATCCTCCTTGAAGTTATGATCAAAATACCATGTCATTTCGAGCTCTTGGAAGGGTTTTAGGGAGGTTTTGAGTGCTCAAGTTTGTTAAAGATTGTTAATAGAGAATAAATACTATAATATAATTAATGAAATGAATTTTAATTATTTTAATATCTTAATATCTCCCTAAGTTAATTATTTCCCATGCATATTCTCAAGTGAGTTCCATGTGAATTTTATGCCTTCTCAGGTTGGCAGACCTATGTGTAGAGGCCAAGAAAATGTTTTGGCTTCACAAGTCCTCCACTTGCATGTTATTTGATTTTAAATGAATATTTGAGGCATGATAAAATACACATGGTTTATATAAACTCTTTTTTAATAAATTTTTATCTTCAAAAGGTCTAAAACCTATTTTATCCTATAATGAGGGTTTGAGAGCTATTATGTAATTTTGACCCTAAAGGTCTCTTTTGATGGCTTCCCTCTCTTCCAAAGTTATAAAATAAATGTGAAGTTATGATAAATAGTCCCATTAAACTATAAAATATTCAAAATTCATACTCACACCCAAATTTTCATCATTCATATTTTGTATAAAGTTGTACCTTGCTATAGATGCATATTTCTAACTTGATATCACTGTATACCTACTTTGGAGAGGGTTAGTGATAGGATTACCAATTTTTCAAAGGTTATTTTAAGATTTTATAGATAATATAAAAAATAATAAACCAATTTAATTATTGGGTTTTAAAACTCAAGCCTCCATATTGATGTCGACCCCTTAAGTCTCTAATCAAGCATGTAGGTGCATAGTCCACCTTGTTATGCATGTTTAGACCCTCGTTTATTCCATTTAAACCTTTTTAATCTAATGGACAGATATGGGGAGGTGGGTATATGATTTTTTAATTAAAATTATTTCAATTCAAACTTTCATAACTCACATTAATGAAAAACATGCCTCCTTTTACCCATTTTTTGTGTATGGGCTATATATTTCTATTATGAGTTCAAGCTTATTTACCACCTTAATATGAAACTGGGATTTTCCATTCAAACTCATTCCAAGTATATTATATATTTTAATTTATTTTATATGTTACCTTTATTAATATTAATATAATATGAAGTCTATCTTACCTACTTGAAGTCTTTCAAAAAGAAGAAAACACACAAGTTTTATTGTCAAGGACTTTCATCTTCCCTACATGCTTGACATGATTTGTTTACATGAGTGAAAAAATTATTCATCTATTATTTTCAATATTTATAAAGTGTATCTATGGAGTTTTTTCACCTTTTTGGGTGTTTTATAAGTGTCTTTTACACTTTCTTTACTGCTTTCAAGCCCTATTCATGCATACAATTTCCCAAACATCCAACATGTCTACTCATTGGACTATTTTTATCCTATTTGAGGGCTGTGTGTTTGAAAATTGTTATAAATACCTCTATAATGTGAGTAAAATCCTAAAATGAATTTTAATATATTGAAAAATGTTGGTGAAGATACGTACTCTATGCTTTATCCTCTTTATGAGTCCAAAAACCTATCAGCATATCATATTCACCCAATAACTACATAGATCAGTCCTTCAAAGCCACTTGGACAATGAGTGTGGGTCTAAATGAGAATTAATGATTTTTGAGGACAAATTTATAATATACTAATGAATTTCCAAGTGTATTATACTTTTCCATAGATTATTTCTCAAGTCTGTAGACTATCTCATATGAAGGTTTCTTGCTCATTTGATACCTGTAACAAAGGGATAATGATGGGAATGATGTGGGAGGACTAAGAAAACTCCATATTAACTTTAAATCTCTCAAATTTCCCCATTTAGATCATAAATTGTCTTTTAATGCTTTAAAATTGAGTCTTTAGGGTTTAAGAGGGGTTTGGAGGTCTCTACCTTCATAGGGATGATTCATATAAACAAAGCTTAGATACAAGAAATATTATTATGAAAAATAAGGGAATAAGGGTTATAATATTACCATATAATAATTTATATCAAATCTTATTCTCATGCATGATATAATTACTACAAACTTCCCTATAACTAGCTGTCAGGAACCTGATGAAGTGTTTGATGCATTCCCTGACTTGATCTAACCTTTACAAGCTCAAATAATCATGATTTGGCCTTAGTGAATCTATATCAACATACCCTAATCATTTTTGTTTCTTTAGAAACATTTTATTATCTTGAATTGCCCATGACATGTATTTATATTTATTTTCAAGGGAAATCATTATTATTTCTAACTTAAGACTGCCATTTCTGACTTGAAATTGTAATTTGTATGCACACATTATCCTTTTTAATCCTCATATTGACCTTAAAAATTTGGAGACATGTTAGAATTTAAAAAAAAATATTTTATCCTTTTTTATCTTTACTTTAAACTTTCTAAAACTACCTTAATTTCTTCAAAAACATGTCATAAGACTCCAATGAAGGGGATTGATGACAAGACTAGGTGTTTTGACTCACTCTCCTTAGATAGACCTTAAAAGCAACCTAAAATGACCAAAGAAACTTTATAAGACACATTTTTATGACAAGGCATGACCTATAGACAAAGACAAAACCTGTCAAAAGACTATAAACAAAGTTAAAGAAGGCTTAGAAGAAAAGTTTTTGAAAAGAGTGACCAAGGATAGCCAATTTGACTAATAAAACCATCAAATATAAGTTTCATATTCCAAAAAGTGATGATTTATTACATGAATTAAATGGTTGGGTTTATTTTACCAAGTTATATATTCACTCTGGGTATCATCATATTTGAATCCAAGAAGAGGACATACTTAAAATAGCTTTTAGGACACATTAAGGCCATTATGAGTTTATGGTCATGCCTTTTAGCCTCATAAATACACCATCTACATTTTACAATTTTATGAATAGTATTTTTAGTCTATTTTTGAGAAAGTTTATGTTGGCACTTTTTGATGACATCCTCATTTACAATAAAAATTAGGAAGACCATTTAAAGCATGTGAAATAGGTTTTCTCTATTCTAAAACTGCATCAATTTTATGTAAAACCTTCCAAATTTGATTTTAGAATATGAGAGGTGGAGTAATTGGGTCATATTGTTTCACATGAAGGAGTGAGAGTCTATCTTAAA
The DNA here is from genome assembly GCA_037957365.1 of Torreya grandis. Classification (NCBI taxonomy): domain Eukaryota; kingdom Viridiplantae; phylum Streptophyta; class Pinopsida; order Cupressales; family Taxaceae; genus Torreya; species Torreya grandis. Next base: position 2,666,443 of record JARHVA010002229.1, read on the forward strand.
AATATCCAAGTGATGATGGAGTGGCAGGTTCCTAAGACACTCAATAACCTCTAGGGATTTTTGGGATAAACTGGTTACTATCACAGGTTTGTAAAAAAATATGGTAGCATCATAGCAAAAATCACAAAAAATACTCCTTATAATGGACTCGTAAAACTACCAAGTCATTTGAAAAGTTGAAAATTTCTATGTGCACCACTCCAATTTGGACACTATTGATTTTTCTAAAAAAAATGTTGTGGAATGTGATGCATTAAGATTTGGCATGGGGGATGTAATCATGCAAGAAGGCACACCATTTATATTTTATAGTCACTAAATGAAGTGAAAAAAAGTCTCAAGATAATCTATGAGAAATATATGATGGATAATTTTCATGTAGTCAAGCAATAAAGACCTTATTTGATGGGTCACCACTTTCAGGTAAAGACTGATCATGATAGCCTTAAATATTTTTTAGAATGATGATTATATTTTGAAGAACAATAAAAATGAGTGAATAAAATTTTAGGATATGATTTTGAAATATTTTATAATAAAATAAAAGAGAATGTGGTGGAAGATGCACTATCTTGGAGGGATGAATCAATTGAGGCATTGTTATGTGCAATGACTATTTGGTAGGTAGATTGGCTAGCGGAAGTAAAATTAGAATGGGAGAATGATAGTGATACCCATGATTTGATTCAAAATATTTAGTAGGGTTTTGAAAGATCTAAAAAATTTACATGAAATGGGAATACATTATGGTATAAAAATATATTATATATCTTTAAGCATTCTCTTCTCAAACATAAAATCCTTTAAGTACTTCATACGTCTCCACTGGGGGTCACTCAAGATTTTTGAAAACATATCATAGAATCAAGAAAAAATTATTTTGACAAGGAATAAAGGGGGATGTTTATAAATATGTGGTTTAATGCATGGTATGTCAATAGATTTTTTTTGAAACCATTAAGACCCTAGGTATTTTTCAACCTTTATCCATCCCTAGCCAAAGTTATGAGGAGGTTTTTATGGATTTCATTACTAGGTTACCATGGTATGAGGTTTAAATTGTTATCATGGTATTTATGGATTGAATCACCAAGTATAATCATTTTTTTACTAATTACATCCATTTCTTACCAGTGCAATAGATTATACTTTTCTCAATATAGTTTAAAAATTACATGGCACTCTAAAAATCATTATAAATGATCGAGATCCCATATTTATTAGTAATTTTTAGACTAATTTATTTGCATTTTTGGGCACCTATATGGATCATATATCATCCTATCATACTCAATATTATGGAAAAGAATTGGTAGTCAAAAAATGTCTATAAGGGTATCTTCATTATTTTGTTTATGACAAGTAAGACAAATGGGTTCATTGGTTGCCACTGATGAATGGTGGTATAACACTTATTTTCACACTTATTCAAAAATGTATCCCTTTGTGGAATTTTATGGGTATAAATCCCATCCATCACTTCAAAATTGATAGTGTATCCCAAGGTTTGAGTTGTTGAGGAACACATTTACCATCAACATGAGGTATTGGTTAGTTTGTGAGAGAATCTAGCCATGGCACAAAATATAATAAAACAAGTAGATCAACACTATAGTGAGAAATTTTTTGACATAAGTGATTGGATATTTATGAATTTTCATCCATATAAGTATATGTATCTAATTATTATGTCGCTTATTAGATCTTGTATAAAATTGGTAGTGTGGCCTACAAGCTAGAATTGTCCCCATCCACTCACATACATTTGGTATTCCATGTATTTTACTTGAAGAAGGTAATTGGACACATAGTTTACACTCTAAATATGTTACATAAATTGGATGTACATTGAGTCATTATATATCTTTAAGAGATCCATCACACATGCACTAATTAAATACATACTAGAATGATTAAGGAGTATTTAATCAAATAGAAGAATATTCATTATAAAGATGCAACATAGGAGGATGAAGCATTCCTATAGCAACATCCTAGTTTGATTTAATGTTTAGGACAATTTTATTCTTAAGGGGAGGGGCATGCTTTTCCTTTAACTTATAGTTCATCTACGGATATGTGTATCTGACTTATGGCTTACATACCTTCATATTATCTTATTATAATTCTTGATGTTCTTAGTATGGTTAGCCTATGGAATAACCATTGATAAGTAGAGTATATATAGGAGGTAAAGGTTAGTATTTTATCATCATATTTTTAATTTTGATGTTATTGTATTTTTTTGGAGGTTTCCCCCTCAAAGTGGCTCAATTATGTTTATAAAGCATTCTACTCTTCTTTTAATTAATTTGTGAATCTATTATCTCTACTCTCATTTTTGTGATATATTATTCTACCATGTGAACATTTGAGCAATTTAATTATACATGGTGCTTGGGATTTCATCACCCAACATATGTACGAACCCCATACATTTAATGGGGGATATAAATTAAGGGTACTTATCATTAAGATCATATCAAAATTCCTTATAAAGAGTTTCATGAAAAAAAGGGGTTCATCCATAATACTACACTATCAGACTTCACCCTCAGAGTTTAAATTTATGCTAGCACTTCATTGAGACCTTTATGGCTAAAGTGGTCATAGAGGGGTTAGGCCCTCTTACGAGATGATTTTATTTGTTCTTATTAAACAAATTTTGAACCCCACATATTTTAAGGTACATTGGGGACTATTTAGAAAATCCATGTCAAAATTTTATATTAAGACCTTTGATCATAAAAAACTTGTAGTTCAATGGAGACCAATCTCCCCCAAGATTTCATGATGTACCACTTGAAGTGAGGGTTAGGTGAAAATAATTTTTCACCACTTTAAGTAAGTTATTTATGTGGACTATAATAACATTACACACCCTTTCTTAAACTAAAGATGGGGCTTATTGTTAATGTGCACTGATAATTATTTGTTATTGTGTCCCTATTTTGTGTGATAAATCTTACACATAAAACACGTTAAAAATATCCTAAGTTCAAACATTGTCAATATAAACTAACATGACAAAGCATTACTCTAACAATATTTAGGTCATATTTATTCCCTCTAAAGTGTTACACTACCCATTTTATATGTATTTTGTCCTCATTATACTGTTATGATGTTTGTTTTAAAATGATTCTAAATTAGGTTCATTTGAACCAAAAATCTGATTCTCCTTAAAAATTTCAATTAGGTTCATTTTGAACCAAAGACTTTAATTCTAATCCACAAGTCAAACACAATCAACTTTCAAAAGTCAAACTAAGTAAAAATTTCAAAATCAAATGAACTCAACTTTTAAAAGTCAAATAAAGTAAACTTTCAAAAGTCAACTATCATTAGGTTCACTTAGAAAGTAAAAGTTTAAAAACAAAGTCAAAATAAAGAATTTTCAATATTTTAAGATAAAATTTAGTCAAGGGACATTTAAAAATCATTTTTTTTTCCTTAAAAAATTTATTGTAATTTTTAGAAAATGATTTAAACCAAATATTGTTCTACTTTGATATTCTTCTTTGACAAGTTTAAATCGAACCTTCTAATTTAATCAAGAAATATTCTTCAAACACTTAAAGATACTATTTTATTTTAACCACCTTCTCTAATCCAAGATTCCATTTTGAATTGATAGGTAAAGCATTGCACATTCTCAAATCAAATAAATTCACACTTCCTATCTTGATTCAATACAAAGATCATTGGTTCTAAAATGCCTATATATACAATAAGTGGGGGTGTGTATAATGCTAATCCTAAGAGAGAATGGTTTTATGATCCATTTTGGTCTTTCCAAGATAAAGAAAACCAAGAAGATAAGGTATATCAAAAAATATACAAATATATGCCACCTAGAATAAAAAAAGTGAGTAGCCATGTTCTAATAAATGATATACCTCGAAAATCAACTTCTACTCATGAACATGTCCTTGTTCAAAATTTTAGTCAAATTATTGAATATTCAAACAAGGGAAAAGGGTAACTTTTATATCCTACCCAAAATAACCAACTTATTATCACACCATTATAATAACTAGTCAACTTCTAGATTCTTTAGCTGATACCCTAGTTGCTACTTTTTAAAACAATCCCCCACTTATGGAGAAAAATCTACCCATTGAGTAACAACAAGATTAATCAGTTAATCCATAATTAAGTATGGATCCATTCATGGTTTTTGAATCAACCCCTCCTATGGATCCATTAATACAAGCTACTATCAATCCACCATAAGCATTTCCTAATCCATATCAAGTCCTTCCTAGCACACAAAAAATATATTATAGTTCTAAACCACTTGCCTCTAGTTCACAACAAGTTCATTTCAACTCCCAATAACTTCTTCCTATTTCTTAATAAGTTCATTCCTCTAATTTTTAATAGCAAGTTGTTGGTAATTCCCAACACCTTGTTTCTAGTTCTTAATAGGATCCTTTGGACCCCCAACAACTTCCTCCTATTTCCCAACAAATCCCTTCATCTAATTTGTAATATTAGGTTGTTGATAATTCCCAACACCTTACTTATAATTCCCAATAGGTTCCCTTTGACCCCAAAAAACTTCCTTATAACTCCCATAATACCTCTTCCATATTGAAACAATAACTTGCAAACAATCTTCCCTTACAACAAATCAAGATCAATCCACAACAAGTTGTAAATCCCCCAATTTAATAGATTGTGATTATCCAAAATCCATACCTTCTAATAAAAAAAAATTCCTGCTTTTCAATAGGAAGTCCCTTTAAAATAGGTTCCTACTTTTTATAATCAAATTACCCTATATTGATAGCAAATTCCTCTATCCCAATAATGTGTTGCTAATCCAATTCCCAACACTAGTCAATAAAAAATTCCCTATCAATAATTAATCCTAGTTATAGGGTGAACAAACCTAGTAGCTTGGCCCAATGGGTATCCATTCCAACCTATTTTAATCTTAATTCACCTATTTACCCTAATTAATCCAATTAACCTTTGAAAATTCAACAAAATACTCTTCCTCCATCTCAGAATGCTCATACTCTTCAAGAATTTCAACAAATAATAAAAGATGTTTTAGGGATCTAAGTAGGAAATTAGGGTAAAAAGTACATATTTGATGAAATAAGTCCATACCTATTTGACATGAGATTTATTCAAGTACCTTTCCCATATAATTTTGAGGCATAAAAGTTCGATACATATAAAGAAAGGGGTGATCCTAGAGAGCACTTGTAGGAACTCTTTATCACATGTTAGGAAGTAGCCTACAATAATATTTATCTCCTTCACTTGTTTCCTTGTAGTTTGGGTGGGCAAGCCTTAGAATGGATTTTTCACTTACCTAAGGGATTCATCATCACCTTTGATTAATTATTGTAAGTTTTTTTAAATCACTTCTCTTATAATATAGAGCATGAGTTAACCATGGTTGACTTACGCAATGCCAAGCAGCATGGTGGGGAAAAATTTTCAACTTATCTACAATGGTGGATAAGTTTGGCTGTCCCCTTCCTCAAAATATTAAAGATAAATAACTCATGAATATATCCACCTCCAATCTCAATTAAGAGGTGGATCATAACCCGAGACTCTATTATGCTGATACATTGGAGGAGATTATAGACAAAGGAGTACAAATTGAAAAAGTGCTTATAGACAAAGGCATAGGAAAAATTTATTCTCAGAATCAAGGACAAGATCAAGCTCCACCACAAACACATGCAAGTAAATCTTAGAAGTATAAATACTTTAAAAAAATAAAAATGTAGTGGGTAATGGAGTAGCAGAATCATGACATGTGAGAATAGTGCAACCACTACATGTCTAAAATATTTCACCTACTCAAACCATTACATTACAAATATCACCTCCTTGAAGGAATCAATATCAAAATAGATTCTTTAGTTATCTTGGTGAACCTATTGAGATAGACTTCTAAAAATTTGATGAAACTAACATGATAATTTTTCAAAACACAAAGTCTTTTCTAAAATACCAACCAAAACCTCAAAGTTATAGAGACAATGAATATTGTGATTACCATCACGTCAAAGGGCATTGAAGTCATAGGTGCATATAATTAAAGAACTTCATTTAAGATCTATTTAAGCATGTTGAAATAGATTTGGATAAAATTTATTATGCTTATAATTAGAATATGGGTATTTATAAGGATCCATTACCAAATCATAACTCCAACAATTAATGATAACCCCATATTTATAATAAGGGGTTAAACTAGAATCAAGAAATTGTAATCAAGGTCAAGGTTCCAAAGCCAATCAAATTAGCTACTATGATGTCTCGTATAACTACAAATATGTTATAGGTCATATTAATAATATCCATGTAGTTACTATTAATATTAATCCATGTTATCCTTCCAACACACCTCTAAGTGTTACCCTATCTATTTTAAGGCCTCTTCCTTCATATCCTAGTGGCCTTTTTTGAAAAATGATAACATTATTTTGCCTCGATGACCATGGGTTAATATTCTTGGTCCTACACTCAATTATTCTAATTCAAGTGAACCTTTACCAACTTGAAATTTCACTATCAAAATTCAATGTCTAAAGGTTATGATTCAAGGTCCTTCACCTTCCTCTAACAATAATCCTATTCAAGGATCTTTGCATTCTAAATCCAAATTATCTCCTCCTTTTCTTGAGAAGTAGTATGATCTTAGCGAATAACTGAGCAAGACACCTATGTAAATTTCTATTTTATATCTCTTATGTATGTTATAATTTCATAAGACTATATTACATCATCTTCTTCAATAATCCAAAGTACCAAATGACATTGAAGTTACTACCTTCTAAGATCTTATGGGATAATTATCACTAGGGCAACAACTTATGTTTGATAAAAGAAGAATTATCATCCCTTGGTACCCTTTACAACCCTATTAACATTAAATCTATCATTTCTTATTATAGACCCTCAATTCATATCACTTTCATGTTGAATTTACAATCATAAACTTTCTACAACAACACATAATTCAAGTCAAAAATCATTGAAAAACCCAAATTTTTTTACACACTTGACATGCATCTTATGAAACATATTTGGGAATCCATAATTAGGGAAATGCACCATACACAATCATTAGATTCAATTAATTAATCTTGATTCAAATTAAGATTGGGCAAGAGATGTTTTGGATTAATTAGGTTGAACGATTCTTTGGCTTTCAAAAGTCACATCACTTTGCATTAAGTTAATTAATCTAACCTTCCTCTAATGAGAAATTCCATAGATTTTAGAATTTCCTATTTTTTTAATTCATTAATTGAATTATTCTTCAAAAAATATCTAGAATCATGACATCATTATGATGCCACTCATAAAGTTGTCAAGCATTAACATAAATACAATAAATATCAAAATTTTAGAACCCACACCTAATAAATATAGATCCAAATTCAAAATATAAATGAAATTTATTACTCAAATTGAATTAAATTTCATCCTCTCATCTTGATCTTAATATAAAGGTCACAATCAATCTGACAAATCTATAAATACAAGGCTCACCTTATGCCTTTAACAAGATTCTAGGTGGAGACTTACTATGCATACATCTAGCAAGAGATTCAACAATTCCTCACATTGATAAAATAAATAACTTGTATACAAGGGGATATTATATCAAAATGAACAAGTGACATTTATAAAGACACCTAGCTTTGCAATCTGGGCATAACATGCTTATAATATAATTTTGAGAATGGATCCATTATAAAGGTATGGATTTTGGTATATGTCTTTTTATTCATTTGCATTATCCTAAACCTTGCCTAATTAGAGGTATCATGCTTGAGATGTCATGTTTGTTAATTTTTTTGGTTCAAATAACTAACAATCAACTAACCTTTCTTGTACTCATGATTTACATTTGGCATGCCTTGTGGGACCAACGCACCCCATAGTCTTCTTGAAAGTATTCAAGCACCTTATAAATTTTAAAAATATCATTTTTGACATTTTTAAATTCTTTTTTATACTAAATTTCTTGTGTTTCCAATTTCTATGAATTAATAGGATCATTCTACATTTTGATGGGATTTCTCCCTATAATCATTGATATTGACTTGTGTAATGGTGATATTTCTCATGAAATATTTTTTCTCTCTATGTGTTGTCAATAAAATGATGAGAAAACTCTATGCATAAATGGGAATGCTCTATGTATTAGTGATATCATACTATATAATGATGGGAATGCTCTACTGCATTAAGGATATCAAACAATGAGATTGAAAACCCTAACTATGATAATGACTTGCTAAATGGTGAATTCACTCTACAAAAATATGGGATCACTAAGGTAATATTATAGTTTTATACTTTATATAATTTTATGATATAAGTGGGAATGCTCTATAAATTTATAATATCACTTATAATTTATTGATATCTCCTTGCTAATTGGTGGAATCACCAGTTCTCTGTTCATTATTTTTGGCTTCTACAAAATGATGGGATTGCCCTGCTAAATGGCAGGATCATTCTTGTGTATTTTTAATATGAGCTAAACAATTAGATTTTCAAGTTACCATGCTTTTTAAAGACCACATTTAAATCTCCTAACTTATTTCCTATAGGTTACACTATCCAAAGAAATGGATTAATTACTAATCAAAGCATTTTTTAACTCATATTTAAATTTAGTGCTTAATCAAAGAGCCAATACTTCAATTTAAGTCTATTTTGACCCAAATAATTTGAAATCAATTATACATGTTAGGTCACTTTTGACCCCATTCTTATTTTAAGTCAATCAAGATAAATAAGATTCATCTTAAGCCACATTTAAATCTAATAAAGTTTATTTTGAACCACATTCCAATATGATTAGGTTCATTTTGAACCACATTCTAATATAATTAGGTTTATCTTGAACCACATTCTAATCCAATTAGGTTCATATTGAACCACATTCTAATTCTAATCAGGTTCATCTTGAATCACATTTTAATTCTAATTCTAAATTGGTCAAATTTTGAAAATTAAATTAAAGTCAACTAGTTGAAGTCAAAATATGTCAACATTTCAAATCAAGTCAAGTTTGACCAAATTCAACTTCAAATCCACATATTAGAATAACATTAAATTAGGTTTATTTAAACCAAATATAATTATTCTAAATCAATCACATTCTAATTAAAATCACTTCTTGTATTTTAATTCAATCTCCCACACATATTTGTTGGGAATGATGTGGTTATATCATCCATATTTTCTTTTATATAAATCATATCAAGCCATTCCACCCTCTTTGGCACCAAGCCAATCCAAGGTAATTACATTGAGGTATTCTTCCCCTTTGGGCCCATTTATATAAAAATACCAAGACCACCCTCTTTGGGACCATTTCAATAAAAAAACCAAGACCACCCTCTTTGGGACCATTTCAATAAAAAAAACTAAGACCACCCTCTTTGGGCCCATTTCAATCAAACACATTCACCCTCTTTGGGGCCATTTCAATCCAAACCAATCTACCCTATTTAGGGCATATTAAATTCAATAAAATCTACCCTATTAAAGGATAGGCCAATCAAAACAAGACAATCTACCCTCTTTGGGGCCATTTACATCAAATCTAATCCCCCTTGCATGTATCCTAACTTTAAGGCATAATAAAATTAATCCATCTTATTTAGGGCCACTCAAATCACATTATTCTAGGTCATGGTGATTCAATAACATCTAGAATATAGTTCTTCCATATATAAATAAGGTTTTGAACTTATCAGTGAAACCTTAGAAGGAATCTATTAGCAATTGGAAACAAAAAACCTGATTGAGCATCTACGTACCAAGTATTTTGATGAAAATGATCCAATACCTAAATGGTATTGATAAAATGAATATTGTACATATTACAAGATTTAAGGTCATTCTCTTAGTCTAATGTTTTAGACTCTAGATTTATATCTAAGTTTTTATTGTTCATAGAGATATCAAAAAAGAACTAAGTGTGTCTATGTATGATAACTATTTGATCAAAATATGTCATGATCCCCTTCCCAAACATGATTAGATTCATCCACTTCCAAAGCAAGATGAAGATAATCAACCCATTTTCAATTTTTTTATTAAATCACCCATATTTGATTAGCCTTTGCTAATGAGCCTTACTTTGATAGTTCATCTATTTTTGATAGAGTACCCCTTATTGATGAAGCACCCATCTTTGATGATCCCATATTTGAAGTGACCATTATTATTGAGAAAAAATGCTTTATTTTTCCATTTCTAAACATCCCCCATTTTATAAAACTCATTCATCCCAAATCCTTCATGTCCAAAAAACAAGTGAATAAGATGATTATGGATAATGCATTCCAACATTCCATTTATGTGGTCACATCTAAATAATAATAAGGTTCTATTTTAGAACCAAAATTATTTTTAGCATCAACATTTAAATAGAAATATATTTTAGAACCAATATTAGAATTAGGTTCTATTTTAGAACCAACATTATTATTAGCATCAAGCAAAATCAAGTTCTATTTTAGAACTAATATAAGAATTATTGTATAAAAGTGCATAAATTTGTCTTAATTGGTTCTTGGTTTATTACAACTAGGTGCAAGCATAGGATAGTCCATTTGTGTTCAACATTTGAACATTTAACTATGCTAACATCAATCCACATAAGGCATAGGCCTTATGTGCTCACCCAAAGCACAATTGAGAAGGAACCAGGCCTCGTATTGGGCTAGTTATACAATGGTATGAGGCTTTAATAAGGGGACTTGATCAATTCATTGAAAGCTTTGGGTAGATCTATAGGTGCAAGACTTTTATGGATTACGCCTAATGTCATAAGGGTGTAAGCCTTTGTTAGACTAAGTCTAGTGTCATATAGGCACTTTAAGGGTCAAAAGTCTACTTCCACTCAAACTAATCATGCTAGACTCACTCTCCTAACAAGGATAGGAACACTTGACACATACTCTATACTTAATCTGTAAGAAAGTCACAAATTATGTCAATAATGTTTGTAGGGACTCTATTAATGATGTGAACTAGAAGTACACATAAACATTACTTAACATAAATAATTTTTAAAATATGACATTACAATCATAACAAATTCCAAAAAACAATACAAAAGATTTATAAATAGACTCATTATGCTTTAAGGTAACAATATTCATCATTAATTATAGATCAAAATAGAGTATATAGTTCATGGTAGAATATATGTCTAGTTCATACTACTTAATGACCAAGGACTCACAAACAAACTTGGGTACTTACAAATGGAGCCTTCTTGGAATCTATACTACTCTTAAGTCTAATGGATGTTGAAGCAATGTATAAAGAGAAAATTAATTTTTCCAAAGCTATGTAGCAATTATCTATCTCCTTTGATTCTTCTAGTTTGAGCTCCTTAAATAGCTTGTGGGAACATCTTCACTAGGGTGAAAGGCGCACATCAAGTGCCAAGCTAGAACTTGGTGGTCATACCTACCAGCTCCATCACCTCACTAACTTCACACTATAGATGCCACATTTCCTTAAATCATTGAAGTTGCCTTAAATATTTGAGAGCTAGTTATCCTCATGCTAGTTGGTGCAAGATATGTGATGTACCCCCAAGTGGTGGAAAAATACCAAAAAGGGAAACCACTATATAAAATTATTTCTTCACACCTATGTGGATGTCATGTTAGTGAAAATCCTTTACTTAATGAGATAAGGGGCCCAATATTACACCATAAAAATAATTTTATCCATCCTTAGACCAGGCTATCAAGATCTTGGGAGTGCATAACTTGGGTGCATTCTCCTTAAGTTCAGTGCTAAAGTATTTAAAGACCTTAATATTAAGCTTGATTTATTTAGTGGAAATATCTATCTTGATAGATGCAATAGTGATCATAAACACTTCCATTTTCTCTATTTCCTTTCAAAAGGCCTCAACATTAGCCTTCACCTTTTACACATTCTTTTCTAAGATTATTCCTTACTCATAAGCCTTAGTCTGTAGAGCATAAAAGAGTGCTTCTAGGTTATGCACTTGATCCTTAATTTGGTTCTTAAGCACATTGATTTTTCTCATGATTTATGCCCACTTTGACTTGCTTGCTAAGTAAACTTGAATCATCAACTTCTCTTTCTCCTTCTTTGCCTACTTTAGGCGTGCATCTATAACTAAGGCTTGGTTAGAGAAGCTTAATAAGATGGCATCTACTAAATCCACACCCTCATTTAATTTAACAAATAGGTCTTCTACCTCTTGGAACTTATCAACCAGCTCTTTTTGTAGCGTGATGTTGGGATCTTCTTCTTCTTCTTATGCAGGCTTGGGTTTTAAACTTGGGAACATTTGCTCTACCAACACACATATTTTGTCAACCTTTGAAAGGTTTAAATTATTGATACTAACCAAAAGAGATGGTTTGGTCATCTATATGCACTCATAAAGTTGTTGCAATTTGAATTTTCTAGCTTGTACTTCATCCTTGGATTCTTTGTGAAGCCTTTTCCATTTTCTTACCATATCATAATTGATGATGTTCCATCATGAAAATTTAGTGGCCATTCTTATTAGTTCATTCCTATATTAGATTAGGTTCATGGCATGAGGGTTAATAAGGAGGGAGTCCTTCCCCTCATCAAGCTCTTTTAGGATCGAGGTAGCCAATCTAGACACCTCAAATTGAGGCTCATCCATATAGTGATCAAATGTAAATGAGGAATATTTGTGCAACATTATTGTGGCAGCTTGGGGGCATACTATCATACATATAAAGTTATTCATCTACCCATCCCTTATATTCCATATCCCTTATACTTAGATTCTTATTATCCTTCTCAATGATGGCCATATTTGTTTTTACTTCCTCCTCTTCACTGACACCACCACTCCCTTTGTCACTCTCCTTAGAGGACTCACCTATTTGATCTTTGGGGTTTTTTCCCTCAAACTTCTCCACCTCACCCACTTTTTCCTCTATAGGTTTTTTAATACTCACCTCTAAGGTAATACTTTTGACACTAGTTTTACCTTATTACTATTAGGGTTCCTCCATTATTTTTATTTGTTTCTCTATGGTTCCAGTATCACATTATTTTTCTTTAATCATCCCTTCACTACTTGGGCATGCCTCTTATGTAGCTTCTTCTACCTTCCTAGGGGGTGCTTGGAATTTTATTGACTATTTTAGATACTATTCCTATACTTATAGAAACCTTCAAGGCCTTTTTATATAAATTGGATAATTACTTTTCTTTAGAAAGCCTTTACTTCTCTTCAAGCACCAATGCCTTCTTGATGTCCTCCTTGATCAACCCCATTTTCTTCTAATCCCTTATTTTTTCCTCTTTTATTTACAAAGGTGGTGTGGAGGATTTTTTTGCTAGATGAGGGGCTTGTTGGCCCCTCTATTTCCTCAAGTGTGGTAGTTATTCCACTTTATAGGGCTTCTTATACATCTTTGGCACTTGGGCTCCTCTTCCCCTTCTTCTATTTGTAGGATATATGTCCCTACTATATATTATTTAGTCTCTTCCTCTTTTTTAGTTGTGAGGGTCACCTCTTTCTCCATATCCACAATATTTATAGTAGGGAATGTAATAGGTCCATTGGTCTTTTTCTTGTGCTTCTTAATAGAGGAATCACTCTCTTGCACGAAGGTCACACACTTCTTAGGAGATGGGGGCATAATTTTCTCTTCAAAGTTTATTTTTAATTGAATGTGCTCCATGATCTCTTCAAGTTTATCTCCCCATTTATTTTAGAGAGTCTTCTACTATATCTTTAGTGAAACCTTCCCTTCATCACTGACTAGGAGGGGGTGATCATCATCCTTTCTAGGATCATCACCCTTCTTTCATGGCTTAATTTCATAGTAGAGGTTTAATATCCACCCATTTATTATCTCTCTCTAAAGGGGATAGATGTCTATCCTATTAGAGTCATCTTCCTCATCTTTGGTGGCCTTAGCTTCAAGGTGTACAAACTAGTGCCTCATCCTACTTCTATTTTGATCCATGGTTTTGATTAGGATCTCCAATTTTTATGCATTGGGAATCATTTTTAGCACCATCATGAAATACTTGGAATAAAATGTGTAAGGCAACTAGAATCACCCTAATAGGTTCCCATATATGAGTGCTAGGATTACCACACATAAGTGTTGCATTATGGTAAAGGTTTTCATTCCCACTAGTTATTTGGGAAGCTCTTGAGAGATGCACCACTCAATCCCAAAGGATTATATGTACCTATATCACCACCCTTACACTCTTTTCTTATAATTTTATGAAAATTTGGGTGGGAAAATGAAGTCTTGGTGCTTCATCATAGGGCACTCATGGTTGGGTGGGTACAGGTGGTCTTCATTATTATTCAACACACCTATCTCTTCCATCATTATCAGAATCAACATATACCCCCACCTAAGGGTTTTGTGTACTTAATGGCACTCTTGCTTATTCTTGAAAATCCCCTCAACAATGAACTTGGTGATGTTGAATTTTACCCCTTGCACCATACGGTGGGTAATGCACAATAAGGTCTTAATAATGTTGGACCACTGACTGATAGGGCATAGTTTGGAGCTAACCAAGTACACCACAAACCTCATGTTGAGGTCTTAGATGTCCTTGATAGAGAACACAAATCCAAAATTTTATTATCCCAAGAGCTTCATGACCCTCCTAACCTCTATTTCATCCTCCATAATTTGATAGATGTCTACCCTTACACTAGGTATCTCCATGATTCTACTAATTAGGCTAATCGAGATACTCATGCACCATCCTGTAAAGTAAAATATATCAGCATATACTCATGAGAGGAAGAATTAAACTAAATATGCTATCTTTCCAAATCTCAATAGCTTGAATAGTTGGATTGAACCCATTATTACCAATTTATCTTTGATGAAGACATATAAGAGTATAAAAACCACCTTTGTCTTCTTCCCTATGGTGACCATCCAGTTTTGGTTTAGATTTTGTGCATTGTTCCCTCTCTGATGGTTGTAATCCTTTAGTTTTCACATGTGTGAAAATGACACCCATTTCTCCAATAGTATGACCTCTGGGGGAATTACATATCTCTATAAGTAAGATTTGTGCTTGCTTTTGGGTTTACTCTCATGATGCTTACACCTTCCACTAGTTATGTCTCCCATTTTGTAATGATTGATTCTTTCACCACCTTCACTTTCTTCACATCCTTTTACACCTATGGTGGAGATATTTTTAGACTTTTCTTACCCATTCTAAACCTATTATTATTGAATTATGGCTAGTTGATCTTTTCAAAGCCTAAAATTTTGCTTGGTGCTTCTTCACAATCATGAGAAATGCAACTATGCATTTTGCTCTCAAGATTCCTATGTCTTTAATGGTGTCCTAGTCATTCTACTCAACTTTTAATCCCTTTTTTCTCTACCAATATTACTTCCCTTCCCTCTTTTTCAACTCTTAGTGGAACATAATCTTGTTGGTGATCTTTCTCTCTCTCTTGGAAAGGCTGTGGATGATTGATTCTCTATAGTAGTATTTTATGGTTTTTGATGGATTCAACTCTATGTTCTAGTTTAAATTCTCATAAAGGTATGTAAGCTATTCAAATCTACCATCCACCCCTTTATAATCTATTTTCAACTACCTCATTAATTATTGGCAAATTTGATAAACCTATGAGATCCACTAAAATATACCACTAAATTTTCATTTATTGTGGATATTTGTGATCCTAGTACCACAACATTAACTTTAATAATGGTTTATTCAGAAAAGTGATAGGTAATTCAAATGGTCACTTCCCATCGACTATTGGGTGGGTGTTAACTACCTCGATGGTCATTCTCTTATGCTTAGTTCAACTTGGCATGACCTTTACCCTTCTTATGAAAACATTGGTATAATTCTTTACATGCACATGACTTATATTCCTTGGTTTTATTTCTTCTTAGTACTATGGTTCCTTATAGTATGCCTCTCTTTCTTTTTCAATTTCTCTGCACTTTCATGTCTCTTGTTTTGGCCTTCCCTACCCTATACAAATCCTTACATTGGTTCTCCAACACTTCATTATATCATTTAAATTTATTACACATAAAAATATTATGTACTTCCCTTCATCAACTTATAATCACATGTTTCTAAACTTGTAAAACTTCATGCATTAATAAACTTAGGTGTCTAGCCTCAAGTGCTTAGACAGTGACTATGTTCAACTCTTCTGAATCAATTTATGTGTAAGAACCAAAAGAGTCCTTTAGTGGGCCTAAAAGCACCATGATTATTCAACCAACACAAATGAAACAAACATAAGAAAATATTTAGATTTCACCAAATTTTATTATGGTTAAAACTAAGCAACCAACTTATGATCAATGAGTTGGTGTCTGATAGCACAAGCACCATTCTAGTGAATGTATAGTTTCAATTTGTTATCATTGAAATGCCTACAGAACATTTCACCCATCAACATGTGAATCTTACATGCACCAATATCTAATATAATTTGGATGACATAAGGTACCATATACCTAATTTTTAGCTTTCCTAGGTGTTTGAGGTACTTAGAGTCATATAGTAAGACCAATGCACCTTGTGTAAATACCTTGTGCTTAATGTGCCTGTCATGCCATAGATTTTGGCATGTCTTTTCTATTTATTGGCTACACTATACTTGGGTTCATGTCTCATTTAGGCACTCCAAGTCTTCTAAACATGCACTTAAAAACTCTTGGTTATCTAATCAATTGATACATGTGATACACAAAGAGGCACTAGGATTTCCTTAGGTAAAATAACCTCTGCACTAAACACTAATTGAAATGGTGTAGCCTTGTCTAGGCACTTGTATGTAGTGTGATAGATCCACAATATTATTGGCATATGGTCATCTCAATATTTTTGACCAAAATCATAGTTTTTTACGAGGCACATTCTTGATATTTTATTAAATACCTATGCATTACCATTCATTTGGGGATGGTAAGGTGTCATTTGGGGCACAATGTGGGAAGGTGCATTTAAGACCCTAAAGCTCAAATTATTCTAGTTGTGCAACTTACATGTGTCAACATATTCATCACTAGATTCACTATTTATATTTTGATATTCAAATAAGGTTGGGAGTGCTAACCCTTTTTCACTGAACATTTCTTTTAGGCACTCTTCCAATATTGTAGTGTCCTCAAATACCGACCATTAAATTAATTATAATGGCTCAATAAATTCAAGGTTTTATGAAGAAAAGGAGAAGGTGTGAGTAAACCATTCATTAAGGGCATCTTAATTGGTTGTCTTGTGATGTATCTCATTGACTATATATCATGCCCATGCCCAAGTCTAAGGTCCTATAGAAAGCGTGCACCCATAGATTTTTTGAGGCATTTTTGCCATAGATAGTCCATGTTTCTTCATAAAGATGCACATGCACTATAGGGTTAGAGTCATCAGGGTAGGCTAAGATGTCTAGGTCCTCATTATTCTTTTTGAATCTAGTGAAAATGGCTACCTTCACATCTTGCCAAGTTGGTAAGCTAGGATTTTGTGCTACTCACCAATGAGCTGCAATGCTTTTCAATGTATACAGTAGTGTACCCATTATATCAATATTTTTTGGGATAAATGATTTGAGGTTATGAACATAGTATTGCATTAGATTAATCCCTTCATATTTTGGGATTACTATAAGTTTTCCCTTAAAAAGGTTAAACACTCTTTTTTATTTCTTCTTGGTGCAAGGGACCCATCTTTTGTAAGCTTGATTGATCTATACCAAACCTATCTTTACTAATTTTGGTGAATTTATGTACACCAAGAGGAACCTTTGACTACTGGTATCATATGATTCCTTGACCCATCAATGACAAGAAACATTAGTGGTGTCTAAGGCTAAATGTCCATCTTCCCAAGACAGGATTCCTTGATCATTTTTATCTAGAGTCTTGGCACCTTATGTCATGATTTTATAGATGTGGTTGATTTCATACTTAATGTCCATGATATTAACATAGAGAGGTCCTTAGTTATTTAATATGGGTATAACTATCCTCTCCTTTCCATTCTCAAATGTCATGTAACACTTTTTGAAGTGCATATCTGCATTATTTGCATAACACCATGACTTTCCTAGAAGTGTCATATAATTATCCTATTTTACTAACTCAATTACTTCAAAGTTAGCATGGAATTCAATACAATTATATATACAAATTCAATCTTCAAAATCCCAATAGGTTGTGCCCAAGTCTTATTAGCCATGAAGAATACATGAGGGGAAGGTCTCAAGGCTGGCCTACCCATTTAATCCTAGGCATTCTTGGTCAAGAGTTGACCTTAGTGTCTATGTATACAAGAACTTCATAGATAGACCATCCATCAATAGTGGCATACACCCATAGTTCTTGTCATATTTAACATTTTGTGTATTTCAAACTTCTTGCACCCTCTCCATACATGATATGATGACCTCAACTTGATTTTGTCTTGCATGTTCTAGGAACAAGTTCTTCAATAGAGGCAACATTATTTCTAGGTATAGGAGGTGTAAGATCTTAATTAATTCTTATATTCAAGTCTCTTAGTTATCTTGTTTCTTATGAGAGGTGATATCTTGTGCTTTTAGGTCTCATGATAATTGGAGATCCCCTTGTAGGTTTTGGATGACACTCATAGCCTACTATAACACATCTTTTTGGAATATTATGTCTGGGTATGGTACAACTTTGGGTTTAGTTCATGTTATACACTCATGACCCTTATCCCCAAATTCTAAGTATAATATAGGTACTAGCACAACTAAAGGTTGAGTGGTAAATCCATTTCATGTAGTTGCCTATACCTTGACTATCTCTGTGTACATAGGTTACACCTTTGGGGTCTATTTTTCCATTTTCTACTCATGCTTGATCATTCATGGAACCTTGTCTACACTAGTCTTATCTTAGGTCAAATTTTTGTATAGGTTAGAACATTATTCAACCTTATAGGACCCTAAAAAATATCCACACATGGGATGTGTAGGGAAGTTACATTGATAATGATATGTTGAGCCACATTTATAACATGAGTGCAGTGGGAATCTTCCACCACTGCATCACCCACCTCACCCTCTAACACCTTGTTGCATCCCAAAGCCTATGTTTTATTATCTATATCCCTCATTACCTTAGTTAGCTTATCCTCTGACTGTTGTAGTGGCCTATCATGTACCTCTTTCCATGTTCTTATGTATTTCATCAATCACTTGATAAGTAGAAGTCATATGGGTATAGGTGTCACATAACTAATAATAGATGATTATGTTGACTTGGTTGGTGCATTGAAACAAAAGGGAGTTGTGGATATCATGCACTTTTTGATAGAATTTATAGATTAGAAATAGGGTGCACACATTCCTTCATGGGTAGTTAGTCCTATTATAGTCCTCTACTTCACAATCGGTGAAACATAATCCACTTTAAACATCATATAATGAGTTGGTACTAAGCTTCTAGAGCTAAGAGATCATAGATGTAATCTATGCTTCCATAAATGGGATGATCTTGATATCTCTCTGACTACCTTAGCTCTAAATGTAGATTCAAATTCTTCTTGAAGGTCTATAAAGGTATTCATGGAAAGTGCTTTTTAAAATGGCATGAGTAACCCTCCAATAAACTATTTCACATGTTAGGAAGGGTGAGTATAATATGGGAGCTTCAATAGGAGAGTTTTGAACCTTGCATCATATAAGAACACACTTTTGAGAGTCTTTGGTCAATCTCTTTTAGTGTGATGATGCTCTATTGTTCAAACTCCATAATGTCAAATTACTTTAGGAATGTATCCTTTAGGGTATCACAGTCAATCATGGCCTGGTTAGAATCAAATTTTACATACCAGGTATGGGTGAAACTAAGTAGATTAGTCACAAACTAGGTAGACTTGCACTTTGATTGGGTTATACCCCACACACACTACTATAATTCACACTTCAACACATGTTCTATGACATTATCCATGTCATGGTACTCTGGCAAGTGCATCACCATCTCATAGTATATTTTCTATAGGGACAACTACTATTCAAGGTGCATATCCCCCTAGTGCCTATCTTAGTGGTGGTCCTCCAATGCCTCTAGCCATGGGGTTAGGCACTAGTCACATAATTATTACTAGCACAATTGATGTCATTGGCATTGTGATACTTGTGGTACCAGACCACTTCCTACAAGCTATTGCCTACTTTGCATTGATGACATTGGCTAAGTTGGTATGTTCATGTTCAAATTATATTATGTTAAGCTAGTGCCCAATGGTCTAGAGGTAGTTGTGCTCACCTCCTTATATGGAATAATCTATTCAATCACAAATTTACAATCTAATTTTGTAAAATGTCTAAGATCTAAGTCATCAATAGAGTCAATTATTATTTCTATACTTTCTTCAAGTGCCAAATCTAGTGAATGATCATGCACTATAGGTTCAAAAGGGGTAGGTGCATCAATTGTATCTATAATCACCAAATCTTATAGGAACTTAGTGAATTCTAAACCTATCAAGTCTTGAGATTGATCCATCACTTTATTATATCTATCATCATCATGATGTTGTATTTTAATAGATCCTTCCCCATGCCCTTCCCACTCACTACATGTTCTCTCAACACTTTTAGGTTCCATATCTTCCATTAGTCTATACAATATCTTATTATAAGTCTATCTTCTAAGATCTTAGGTGTCAATCTACTCATCCCATTCCATTACACCTCACCTACACATCACCTTTTCCCCCTTTGCACTAGTCATACATGAAAGGACTTTCACCTTCCATCCCCAAAGTTTCAAAACTGAAATCCACCATTAGGTTTTTGAGATCTATGCCAAATTCCTTCACAAACATGCCTATAGGGTTATATAAAAATCGATACTCTAATTCTTTAGGGTATGAATATTTTGAGACTATTAACTATAGTATGTATCTATTCAGAGCTACTTACCACCATATATCTACTTCTCTATCCAAGTAGCATCTAAGGTATCCATCCTCTCTAAAAAAATCCTTTATCCACTCATGGAATTGTCCATAATATCTTATTATATGGGTTGAATATGAAAAAAAACATTGGTAAACATGATCAAGTAGTTAATAGAAAAATACCTCATAAAAAACATCATATAGGTTATTTTGAAACCATTTTACTATCTTTTATCCTTTACAGGTTGGATTCTTCAATGTAAAGATATATTCCACCTATTACAGCTAGTGCTCAATATTTTAAAGGGAAATTTGATACATCATTCTATCATACTATTGTAAAAAAAAAATTAAATATGTGCCCTAATAATGGAACTAAAATATTGTAGAAAAGTTCACAAAGTTATCTTAGTCAGTTCTTGGTTTATTACAACTAGGCACAAGCATGGGATACTCTATTTATGCTTAACATTTAAACACTCGATTGTGCCAACATCAACCCACATAAGGCATAGGTAGTATGAACTCACCCAAAGTGTAGATGAGAAGGAACTAAGGCTCAAATTAGGCTATTATTTCATGGAATGATGCTTTAATAAAGGACTTGATCAATTCATTGAAAGATTTGGGTAGATCCATAGGTGCAAGCCTTTCATGGACTACACCTAGTGTCATAAGGGCACACATCTTTTTTAGACTAAGCCTAGTGTCATATACATGTTTAAAGGGTCAAAAGGATGATTTCACTCAAAATACTCATGATAGAGTCACTCTCCTAGCAAGGATATGAACACTTTGTGCATACTCTATACTTAATATTTGGGCAAGTTACACATGATGTAATTAATGTTTGTAGGGACTCCATTAATGATGCAAAATAGAAGAATGAATGAAAATTACTTAACATAAATAAATTTAAAATATGACATTATAATCATAACACATTCTAATATAAATATAAACTATGTATAACTAGACTCATTATGCTTTAAGATAATAATATTTGTCATTAAAAATAGTTTAAAATAGAGTATATAGGTCATGGTATAATATGTGTCTAGTTCATACTACTTAATGACCCAGAGGCTCATAGATGAGCTTAGGTACTTATAGATGGAGCCTTCATGGCATCCATAATACTCCTAAATCTAATGGCTATTGAAGTAATGTATACAAATTAACTTCATTTCACTAGAGTTATGATATAATTCTACATCTCCTTTGCTTCTTCTAGGTCAAGCTCCTTAGATAGCCTATAGGAGCATCTTCACTAGGGTGGAAGGTGAATGTTGAGTGATAAGTTGGAACTTGGTGATCATACCTACCAAATCTATCACCTCATGAACATTGTGCTACAACAACCATATTTCCTTAAATCATTGAAGATGCCCTGCAGATTTAGGAGCTAGTTAGCTACATGCCAACTAACATAAGATATGCACTGTACCTTTTAATTATTTCCAAAATGTGAAAAAGGGAATGTAATATAAAAAATGATTTATTCACACCTATGTGGATGTCATGTTGGTGTGAATCCTTTACTTAAAAAGATAAGGGGCCCAACAAGAATTGGGTTTCATTTTAGAACCAACTTTAGATTTAACATCAAAAGTAGAATAAACATTAGTCTTAACATTAGATTTATATCTCCTTAAGTTAGAATCAAATTCAAAATAAGAATATACTATTGGATATTATGACATTGGTTATACACTTATACCAAATTCATTTGAGTCAAAATTAAATTTAGAATCAATATATATTAATAGTTATTCCAACATCAATTACATAATTTTGTTAGATCCACTTAAAAATATTTGTGATCTTTATACAATTGTTGAGGAAATTTTATTTAGCATCAACATAAGTAATTATAGTAGATTATATGAGGATTTAATTGATTTTTACCTTTCCATCACCATTATACATCCCTTTAATGTTAACCTACCTATCCATTATATTGATATTTCAGCTCCCATAAGCATTGATTGAGACCAATAAAATCACACATTTTTGGATTTTTTCCATAATGACATATCAATTATATAATTTGTGGGGATATAAGATAACATTAAATATGAATAAAAATCTCTTATTGATACATTGTTTGAGGCATTATGGGACAATCAAATTCAAAACTTAGCATCTTCTAGTGAAACCTTATTTAAGGCATTAGACAATAATCAAAGTCAAAAGTTAATGTCCTTTAGTTAAACCTTGTGTGAGGTGTTATAGGACAATAAAAATCAAGAATAATTTATGGGTGATAACCTTTTTGAAGTGCCAATAGCTGAGCCAATTAGTTACTCATTACTTGATGAAGACATTTTTGAATTCAATATAGACATAATCGATAATCCACAACAAATTTAGATTACAACATCTCTCAAGCCTAAAAAAAAAAATATTGTGGCCTTATTGAGAGAAGAGGTATTTGGCCCCACCATAACCAAAATTATGCCAAATTTAGAATAGATAACAATGCATGTGACTAAAAATACCAATCTTTAGTTTCCCATAATAATTATGCATTCCATTATCATCTTATTGTTCATTCAATTCTTATATTACATTAATAGATTAGATAATTTATCTAATGCACATATTTATATACTCTTCCTAATAGATCTCTTTTTCAAAGAGACTATGAAGATATCTTTCCTAGAGGCTTGAAGGAAGAAAAATCAACAACCAACAAAGATCACAATAATAACAGTATAGTTCACATCAATAGTAGGATCTTAACATAACTACTATTTAGAGTAGGTATTGGTTAGACAAAAAAGGGTCAGAATTATGTATCTCATAGTCATACATTTAGTTGAGATGCTAAAAATAAAAATAATTAAAAATCAAACTCAAAATCGAAGGAGAATGATAAATAATTAATCTAATGGTTAAAACCATGCTTATGGTGCTTTGGGAAAGTATCACAATGTGAAAAATGGGTTTTTGACATCATGCATAATTTTTTTTGTTTATAAGCACCTTGACACTTAGGATAAACCCAATCTATATTAAAAACCATTACATCCAAGCCATCCTAACCACCTCATTAAATCTTATTCAGCCCAACCCATCTTATTTTGACCATCAGTCTTCCCATATTACCTTGTTATGGAAAAATAAGGTATATTAATATCTATTTGGGAAACATTTTGGAATATTATCTTCATGATGTTTTGATGACTAGACACATTTAATTATCATGTGACATGGTACTTGGATATTCTTAGTCCCTTCCCTCATTGTCATCCATTTTTATCTAATATTACCCATTTATCCTTCATTCATTATTATTCCCCCTTATATGAGACTTAAAATGGCCTAAGGATAGTTTGGATGATGTAGTTAGTGCTCAATCACATCAAATTTTTGAGGTTAGCCTAACCACCATTACCCCATTCTCTCACCATTTCCCCATGCTCTCACCATTTTTGAAATCCATTTCCATTGCTCTCACCTTTTTATGTGTCATTATACATTCTAGTGATATAATAAGTATTCCATTTATTAATAATCATTTGTGATATTTATTCCAAAAAAAATCAAAACATTGAAAATTCCAAAAAGACCTAAAAGTTAGAAAATTCTTAAAATCTCCATGAGAGATATAAAGCTACAAAATTAAGTAACATTGATCTTGTCTTAAATCCAATCAAAAATCCCTTGATCAATCATAAATCCAATAATTTTGGTAATCATTAGGATATGTCCTTCCCAAATATACCTTATTGGGGTGGATTCATTATTGGTTTCAATCATTTTAGACACCTTGGGATGTGTCTTTTTACCCAATTTGACCTCTTTGGGTTCAATCCATTCTAGCTCATATCTTTTTCCTTATTTGGGGAAAATCAAAATGTGAAACTTATTTTGGGATATATTTTCCCCATTCTATCTCCTTGTATGTATCATTTCTTGGGGGTGCCAAAAAATTATCATTATCATTGAGCCTTCAAACATGGATTTTGACTCAATTAATGACAAAATACTTTCTATTTCTTTTGTTTTCTAGCTTTGTGTGTGTGTGTGTGTGTGTGTGTGTGTGTGTGTGTGTGTGTGTGTGTGTGTGTGTGTGTGTGTGTGTGTGTTTTATTTGATTTTTTGTGACTTAAATTAGTACATATGCATTCATAGGGTGTTTAATTTAACTTTTACTTGAGTCCATCCATTGGCATATGATGACAATGTCACCTTGATTTTTATATATCATGCTACAGTTATGTCATTTTAATTTTAGATCAGGGGTCAATCCTTATACGCATTATGGCCTGTCCATCATGGTGTTTTATATCATGGTGCATACCATTATATACTACATTAAAAATAAAGTGATAAAGAGGATTGTATACAATGTTTCACTATGGTGGTAGTTTATCCCCTTGTAAAATCATTCATTCTCAAATCCAATCATTTCAGTCATTTTTGACCACATCACATCATTTCATACTTATTTTGTGTTTGAAACCATCAAATTAGTCTTATATTCTTTTATCATTTATCATCATATTTTATCCCATTTCTGGGATAACTACATTGTCTTGAGGTCCATTTGGACTATGTAGGAAACACTCAATTATATTCAATTTCTAGGGTCAAATCAACCACTATTATCTCATTATTCTTCAACTATTATTGTGTTCTTACAATAATTTAATTCATTTCCTTTGAGCATTCTAGTGTGCTTGGCTTTTTGTGGCTTCTTCATTATTTGAAAATTCATTATATCATCACACCTACATTTTCATCATTCATCATCTTGATTTGTATAATAGGTTAAATAATTGAGCTATGCTTGCCAATCAATCAATTTATCAATGTTAAAATCCACCCTGTTGGGGCATACCAATTATTCAACTATAAAATCCACCTTATTGGGTAAATTGAATTAATCAATAATTTTTACCTCTTTGGGGCAATTCAATCATTCAGTCTTTATTCTAATTCTAATCTTACAAATTTTTCCATGTTTGGAGAAAATCAAAATGTGTAGCTTCTTTAAGATAGATAATTCTTTTCACCCTATTTGGGGAAAGTCAAAGTGTACACCTTGTCTTGGGATGCATCCTTCCCAATTCTTCCCTCTGTGGGGAAACTCATTTATATACTCTATCATAATTAGATATCAAAACATGCAAGCATTAGCTCACCTCGATTAATCTCATCCATGAGTTAATTTCACTCTTCTTGTACATTTTATTCCTTTTAAGGGCTCAACCATTAAATTAATTTTTTTTCCAATCTCTTGAGGTGGAATCATGGGCATCCCAAACATTATTTGGGGCATCATTGTGAACTCATTTTAAATAAATTAAATAATATTCAACAAAATTTGAACACATCATTCTTAAATCATTTAAAAAAAATCATTCTTTGAAAAGTTGTTACTTCATCTAGTGCCACGTAATGCCCTTCTAAATAGGGGGAAAAATTAGACACTCAATTCTCATAACTTTTGAGTTAAATTTTAAATCAACATCACTTTCTACAATAATGTGTAATCAATTTAGAAATCACTGAAACATATAAATTTATCTATACACTTGAAGTGCACCTTCTAAAACATATTTATTGGGGTGATGTACCATGTGCAATCATTAAATTCAATTAATTCATCTTGAGTAAAATTTTAATTGGGAAAGATATGTTTTTGACTAATTAGGTTGAATAGTTATTTTAATTTCAAAAGTCACATCACCTTACATTAAGTTAATTAACCTATCTTGTTTAACATAACCTTCCTCTAATAAGAAATTCTATATATTTTTGAATTTTGAATTTTCTTAATCTATTAATTTAATTATTCTTAAATAAATATCTAAAAAAATTACATCATCATGAAATTATTCATAAAATTTCTAAACATTAACATAAATGTAAGAGATATCAAATTTTTTAAACCCATACCTAATAAATATAGACTTAAACACTAAATATAAATGAATTTTATTACTCAAATTGAATTGAATTTCATCCCTTAGTCTTTATCTTGATTCAATGGCCACAATATATATATATATATATATATATATATATATATATATATATATATATAGAAAATATAAAAATACAAGGCTCACCTTATGCCTTCAAAAAGCTTTTGGGTGTAGACTTACTATGCAAAAATCTAGTAAGAGCTTCAATAATTCCTCACATTGATTTAAAAAATCACTCATAGACAAGGGGAGATACTATCAAAATGAACAAACGACATTGATAAATACTCCTAGCTCTACAATTTGGACACAAACATGCTTATAATTGAAATTGGAGAATAAATCCATTGGAAATGTATAGTTTTTGGTATATGTCTTTGTAATGAAATTATTTATATGATTCACAAAAATAGAATTATATATCATATATCTAAGATCAAAATAAATAGATCCACAAAAATAATTGGTGAAAGAGAAAAATACTTGAATATTGTGATTGAACCACTTCGAGGGGGAAACCTCCACAATAATGCAACAAGAAAAAAATCACAATATGATGATAATAGACTAACCACTACCTCCTATATATACTCTACTTAGCCAAGGTTATTCCATAGACTAACCATACTAAGAATATAGATAAATGAAAAAAATAATATAAAGATGTGTAATCCACAAGTTGGAAACACATATCCCTAGACACACTATAGTTTAAGGTCATAACATGTCCCTTCCATTAAAAATAACATTATCCTTACTGTTGAATTACACCAAGATGTTTTTGTGAAAAATATTCATCCTCCCATGTTGCATATTCATAATGTAGTTTCT
This sequence comes from Torreya grandis, assembly GCA_037957365.1. NCBI lineage: Eukaryota > Viridiplantae > Streptophyta > Pinopsida > Cupressales > Taxaceae > Torreya > Torreya grandis. The sequence continues at coordinate 2,694,162 of JARHVA010002229.1, forward strand.
TCCACTTGATCAAATACTCCTTAATGGATCTAGTCCATAGTTTTTTAGTGTATATGTGAAGGATCTCTTTAGGATCCATAATGACTTGGGCTTCTTCATCCAATTTAGGTAACTCAATATGAGTAAAAACTCTATGTCTAATTATATTCTTCAATAAGATACATGGAATACCAGATGTATGAGAACGGATGGAAGTAATTCTAGATTGTAAGCCACACTACCAATTTCATACAAGATATGATAAGGGATATAATACTTAAGTGACAAATTGTTATCCTTTATCCATTATTTCAAAGACATCTATTTATATAGTTATAAATACACAAAGACCCAATCACCTATGTCAAAATTTGAAGTGATGGATGGGGGATAATACCCATAAAATGACACAAAGGGATACATCTTGGAATAAGTGTGATAATGAGTGTTATACCACCATTTAGAAAGTGGTATCCAATGAATCTATTTGTAATGTTTGTCAGAAATAAGAAAATAAAGATAACCTTATAAACATTTTTTGACTACCTCTATTTGTCCATTAGATTGAGGATGATAGGATGAACTATGAGCCAATTGGGTACCCAAACATTCAAATAATTAAATCCAAAAATTACTAGTAAATATGGGATCTCAATCACTTACAATGATCTTTGGAGTACCATGTAATTTATTAACTGTGTTGAGAAAAGTATAAACTACTATACTAGCAATAAATGGCTATGATAAGAATAAAAATGAGCATACTTGGTGATTCAATCCACAACTACCATGATAACATTTTTACCCTCAGATTGTAGTAACCTCATAATGAAATCCATGGAGACCTCCTCCCAAAATTGGTTAAAGATGGATAAAGGCTGTAAAAGACTTGGGGTCTAATTGGTTTCACCTTTATTTTTTTAACATACCATGAATTCAACCACATATTTATGTATATCCCCTTTGAGTCCTTCCCAAAATAAATTCTACCTAATTCTATGACATGTTTTTAAAAATTCAGAGTGACCTCCAAGTGGAAAGGCATGAAGTTCCCAAAGAATTTTATGTTTAAGGAGAGAATGGTTACAGTGATATAATCTATCTTTATACCATAATGTGTTCCCCTTCCATGTAATTTTTTAGATTAATCATAACTCTAATGAATATTTTGAATCAAATCCTTGGTAGCAATGTCATTCTCCCATTCAAATTTTGTTTCCTCTAGCCAATATACCTACCACATGGTCATGGAACATAACAATACCTCAACTAATTCATCTCATCAGGAGAGAACATCTTCCACCACATTTTATTTTTCTTTGTTATACAATATTAAAAAATCATATCCTAAAATTTTATTCACCAATTTATATTATTATTTAGATGATAATAATTACTCCAATTTTTTTTGAGGCTATCATGATATATACTCTACTTAACCAAGGTTATTTAAATATTGCATGGTACTCTAAAGATCATTGTAAGTGACCAAAATCCCATATTTACTAGTAATTTTTGGAATAAATTATTTGAATTTTTGGGAATCCAGTTGGATCATAACTCATCCTATCATCCTAAATATGATGGATAAATAGAGGTAGTAAAAAAATGTCTAGAAGGGTATCTTCATTGTTTTGTTTCTAATAAACATGATAGATGGGTTCATTGGTTGCTAATTTTTGAATGGTGGTATAACACTTATTCACACTTATTCTAATATGTCTCCATTTATGTGATCATATGGGTATCAACTACCATCCATCACTTTTATTTTGATAGTGCATCCTAAGGTTAGAGCTATTAAGGAACACATTCACCATCAATGAGAGGTGCTAGTCAGTTTGTGAGAGAATTTAAAAATGACAAAAAATAAAATGAAGTAACAAGTAGATAAACACTATAGTTATTTCCAGTTTGACATAGGTGATTGGGTCTTTATGCATTCACAAATATATAAGGATATGTCTTTAAAGCAATAGAAAAAGGATAAAAATATGCCACCTAAGTATTATGGCCCTTATAAGATATTGTATAAAATTGATAGTGTGGCTTACAAGATGGAATTACCTTCATCCACTCACATACATCTAGTATTCTATGTTTCTCCAAAAAATATTTGAGGCAATTATGATTAGTCTTTACCTGAAAGTGATGACCCATCAAATAAGGTCTCCATTGTTTCACTGCATGTATAATAACCATCATCTCTTTATCATATATTGGTTTGAGCCTATTTTTTCCTTTCAGTTAGTGACTTTAAAATTATAGTGGTCTTCCTTCATGCATGATTAAAACCCCCATTTAATATCCTGATGGTCACACTCCACAACAATTTTTTTAAAAAAATTAGGAGTAGCTAGAATTGGAGTTGTGCACATAGTCATTTTTAACTATTTAAATGCCTTGGTAGTTGAATCAGTCCATTGGAAGGAGTCTTTCTTCAAAAAATAGGTGAGTGGGGCTATAATGCTACCATAATTTTTGATAAAATTGTGATAGTAACCATTTATCCCCATAAGTCATTAAAGGTTTTTGAGGGTATTAGGAACCTCCCACTCCATCATGACTTGGATATTTTTAGGATCAACTTTCACTCCATGTGAAATAATATGACCGAAGTACTCCACCTCTTGGACACTAGAAACACATTTATAAGGTTTGGCATAAATATGAATTTATTCTAGAACTAAAAGTACCCATTTCACATGCTTCAAATGGTCTTCCCAATTTTTATTGTAGATAAGGATATCATTTAAAAACACTAATACAAACTTTCTAAAAAATGGCCTAAAAATAGTATTCATCAAACTCTAAAATGTAGATGGTGCATTTGTAAGACCAAAAGGTATGGTCATAAATTCATAATAGAATTCATGAGTTCTAAAATATATTTTAGGTATGTCCTCATCAAAGATACAAATTTGATGATACCTAGATTGAAGGTCGAACTTGGTATCATAAACAACACCATGCAATTCATCTAGTAAGTTATCAATTATTGGAATAGGAAACTTATCTTTGATGGTGTACTTATTAAATTCTCTATAGTCTATAAACATCCTATAAATGTCATCCTTCTTACACACTATGACCATTAGGGAGGAACATTTTCTTTGATGATTCATATGATTCCTACCTCCAACATTTCTTGTACCATCTTTTTAATTTCACTCTTTTGGGAATAGGGATATCAGTAGGGTTTAATATTAGTTGGTGTATTTATTAGAATTGGATAGATGAGATGATCATGTGAATAAATTAGAAGAATTCCTTTTGAAATGTCACTAAAAATAACATAATACTCATCCAACACCCTTTCCAAATTAGGATGTGCAGACTTGTTGGTTTGTTGAACCTATATGGAAAATAAGCATGCCAAAAATCCTTCTGCACTTTTTCTAAGAATCTTCCTCATTTTATGGGAACTAATTAGTTATGGAGATTTATCCCATAATCCATGCAATTCAAAGGTCCTACCTTCTGAATGGAACCTCATGAATAGTTCTTGGAAATTCATCTCAATAGTGCCCAAAGTGGTGAGCCACTACACTCCCAAAATAATGTTAGTTCCTCCTAGGAGAATAAAAAATATAGTGTAATTTATCAAGTATTCTCCTGTAACAAGCTTAATGCTATGAAATTTTATAGAATAATTGACTGTACCATCATCTATAACCATAACCTAAAATTTTGGAGCTACATAAATGAAACAATTCAAATGAGTAGCCAACTTAATATTGATGATGTTATGTGTACTTTTAGAGTCAATTAACATAGTCACCTTTTATTTCTTTGGAAAATCCACCACCTTAAGAGTTTGAATAATAATAATGCTTAAAAGTACATGATAGGAAATAATAGGTTGAGGGTCTTTAGATTCATCCTCAGGTTCTTTTAAATGTATCCCTGAAGCCTCATCATCTTCTTCCTCCTCATTGGTTCCTTCAATGTAAAATAAATTATTTTCATCACATTGATATCCTTTTATTAATTTAATATAAAATCCAAAACAAAAACCTTTTGCATGTTTTTATTCAGATTAATGAGGTGTCAATCTAGTAATCCATGGAAATGATAGTGTTTGGAAGATATATTCATGCATATTAGTGAAATATCTTCATTTGATCAACGTTTTTTACTCAACTAGATGTGTTCTTGGTATGGATTTAGATAAATTACTAGAATGAAACATGTGAACCTCCAATTTGATGTTATATTTGAGGCTACCCAAAAATAGGTTAGTAATATTTTCTTTAGTGAGTCTACTACACATAAGGAGAGATTCTAAAATTGATGAATGTAATCCTTTATAATCTAATTTTAGCACAACTTGGATAGTTTTTTGAAGTAGTTTTATAAGACATTATTGTGATAATGAAGCTATAACTCTTCAAAAAATATAGACCAAGAAATCAATAGACCCTTCTTTTTATTTTGAGCACACAACTAGTGATACCAAATAAACTACTAAGATTACAGATATAGAGAGGCCATCACCACCTTTTTTGAATAGGGAGTCTAATGTAGATCAAATAAATTTTTAATTTGAGTAATCCATGTGAGTGGATCATTACCATCAAACTTGCATAGGTCCACTTTTAGAAATAATGACTTTTTACCATGGTTAGCATTATGATTGTTTGGAGGAGAAGAACCAAACTAAAATGGTAGAGGGTTATTTTCTAATTATTGAGTTGAAAATTTGACCAATTTACAAGTGATTTATTTAAATTAATCCTTAAATATATTCAAGTCCCCTTTCAACATTTTGAGTTCCCCTTTAACCACATCAAGATCATATTTCTGCACCTTGCCCTAAAACTCTAACGTAAGTTGCTAAATTATCTCTAATATACTCATATTAGAAGTTTATGACTCCATTTCATCTTTGTGAGGAGTTTTAGTCATTTATTTCCCTTTCTCATAACCACAAGTGTTAGGCCCTACCATGCAAAAACCCTAAGAGGGATATGACCCAAAAAAATGTATCAAAAAATTATACCATTATGATTGCGTCACCAAGATGAGTCCAATGAATGCTAATGTTCACAAGGGTGAAAATTTTTGGCCTAAAAAAGTATAATAGTAGAATATACTGTTACAATTATCTCTTAGAGATGAATCTAATGACTACTAATTTGCATAAGATAAATAAATTTATAGACTTTTTTTTATTACTAAAAAAATGTTATTTTTTAAATAAAAAACCTCATGAACAAAAATATGGTGACAAAAAAATTCAATTCCTCTAAGATCAAAAGTTATATTTTTTTGACCTTATAGTGCTCAAGATGTTATACCCAAAAAACATTTCATGATATAAACTTTCCCAAATGGAAGCTCTAATATTTCTTGTAATGAAATTACTTAGATGGGTCATAAAAATAGAATTATATATCATAGAATTAAGAGCAAAATAAATAGATCCAAATCAAAAATTGGTGAAAGAGATAATATTTGAATATTATGACTAATCCACTTTGAGAGGGAAACATCCATAATAATGAAATAAGAACATAATTTTCAATATGATGATAAAAGAACAACCACTACCTCCTATATATACTCTACTTAGATAAAGTAATTTCATAGGTTGACCATACTAAGAACATAGAGAAATGCAAAAAGATAATATGAAGGTGTGTAAACCATAAGTCAACCACACATATCCATAGATGCACTATAGGTTAAGGGTGTAGCATTATTTATATTTTTTTTCATTCTCGTAAACCTTACCCAATAAGAGGTATCATGCTTGATATGTCATGTTTGTTAATTTGTTTTGGTTTAAATCTATCAATGAACTAACCTATCTTGTACTCATGATCTATGTATTTCTATTTGTTTGGATTCTTGTAGACCTTGCCCAATCAGAAGGATCATGATTGAAATGACATGTTTTTTAATTTGTTTTGGTTTGAATAACTGATGATGAACTAACCTCTCTTGTACTCATGATCTACACTTACCACAATATTAAGTGGGCTATCATAGATAATGGTTTAAGGTTAAATATAGCCTCTTTAACATTGATAAAACATATGGGGTATAATTTAGTATATTTACAACCAAATACCATTACCATTAAGGTGTATGATAATTCAGAAAGAGATTAATAGGGCACTATTTACTTACTTGTCATTGTTGGGCATATCACCCAGGATACTGTATACCATGTCATAGATATTGAACCACCTTACAACTTATTATATGACCTTGGATCCATGAAGTATGTGAAATCCATTTCACATCACATAAATGCTTTAAAAGCCCCTATTTTAGAATGAAGGTCACTATTCCTAGTGACTTATAGTCATAACAATATTACAAATATTTAGAAGCTAAAAAAAAATCAATACACTCACTATCCAATCATAGAAAATGCACCTAAAAAGGATAAAGTAAAGCTTATGAATACCCTAAATATAATTACATTGATCTAATTGATCTTCCATCTAATTATACTATTTAACCCTCCCATATTTTGGCCCACTTTATTATTTAAGACAAAGATTTTGGCACTTATAACATTAAATATGCTTTCCATATTGTCAAATTTCTAACATATCCTAGATACTATGGTAGGCCTAAGATGGAATGGTGAAAAATATAGACCCTCATCCCAAGGGACCCCCTCTATTTTTCAAAAAGAGGTTGCCAAATCTTGAATAAAATAACAACTCAAATAATTCTTGGTTATATAATGATGATGATTTCACCTCTTATTATCAAATTGATAAATATCATATTCCTAACCAGATCATGAAATATTATGACTAAAAAGGAAAGGCCTTGGTGGTAAAGCAACAAGGCATTCTTGAGCCATTATCAACAACTAAACATAAATTACTTGAGGCATTAGATACAAACTACCTGGGGGTGACCGCTTTGATCTTGAGAGTGACACTACTTTAGCATCTAATGAGGATGATCATAATAGTGACATCAAGTCTTATTATAGGATATATTATGAGCTCAATGATATAACCCTCTTTGATACTAATTTCATTATTAATATTACCCTAAATTAATCAATTGGGACAAACAAGATCATTTTATAGCATTGAATGATTTCCAAAATAAAGAAGCACTTTTAGAGTTTCTAAGCCTTAGAGATGGTCTACCAATTAGAGACCACAAATAAGGCTTTGAGATCACATTGGACCTTACAACCTACTTTGGAGAGTAGGTCAACTTCCTTGGTCAAAATAAAAAAGAAAATCAAACATTGAGGTTCATTAGTGAAAATCTCCCTAAGGTGTTTTTGGACCAAGGAAAAAGTAAATAAAAATATGAGTCCCTTGGTGAAAACTTGTTTTAGGCACCATTTATGGGGAAGTTCACTTTCTTCCCTCAAAATCTTATATTCCTACAAGTTTACACCTTACCATTAGATTAGATATTGGTTTAGAAAAAGAATAAGTGTTTACTTAGTTCAAGATTTCCTATGAACATTTTTTGAATGTCCATAACCTAACATGGGTGATTTAGATACATTTTACATGGGTGGGAAAGATGGCCCATAATCAAATGAAGATAATCTATTTCCCTTGGTACTTAATTTCTTAGAAGATGGTTCTACACTATCAGTGGAAGACACCATTGAGATCAACATTGGAATAACAAATGAAACTAAAAGGATTAATCTTGGTGCATCCCTCACTAATGAGGAATGAAAATTCATTATCATTATTATCTAAGAATTATTTACAATTTTGCATGGTCTTATGTTGATATTCATGGGCTAGATCCATCTTTGGTTGTACATCATCTTATTGTACACTCGGATGCTAAACCTTTTAAATGAAAATTGAGGAAGATGCATCTGTGCATTTCTATTCTAGTCAATAAAAAATTGGAAAAATTATTAGGGTTCAAGTTAATTCACTCAATTTATTACTTAGAGTGGATATCTAACATTATTATAGTTAGTAAAAAACTATAAGGTATTCTCGACATAGAATTTAGGGATATTAACAAAGCATGCCCTAATGATGAATTTACATTTCTAAACATAGTTATGATTATGGATTCAACAACATGATACGAAATTCTATCCCTTATGGATGGATTTTTAAGACACTATCAAATTAAAATTATGATAAAATACCAACATAAAACAACATTCACTACTCTATGGGGACATTCTATTATTAGGTGATGCCATTTAGTTTAAATAATGCTGATGCTATGTATAAACATGGCATGGTTGTCATATTTCATGACATGATACATGATATTGTTGAATAATATGTCGATGACATTATAAGAAAGTGAAGAAAATGAAAAACACATCCAAAAGTTTTATGGAGAATATTTGGGAGACTTCATGAATATAAGGTGTGCCTTAAACCCAAGAAATGTGTCTTTGTCATCACATTAGGAAAATTACTAGGATTAGTTGTTTCTAAATGAGGAATTGAAGTTAATATATCCAAGTTAAAGTCCATCATAGAAATTCCTCCTTTTAATTTGGAACAAATCTATAATTTACATGGAAAAATATAATCTATTCATCACTTCATTTCATAGCTCACTAATCACTGCCATACTTTTACTCTTCTCCTAAAGAAGGGAACCAAATTTAAATGGAATGTTGACTATAAAGAGGAATTTGAGAAATTAAAAACCTATTTGGCACATCCACTAGTGTTGGTCCTAAAAATGTAGGGAAAGTCCTTGATAATCACTTTGGGGGTACTTTTGGCCTAACATGATGACTAGGGAAAGAAACATGTAATATATTAACTAAGCATGTCAGTAGTCACTTTTGATCATAATTTTACACTTATTTAAAATTCATGTTTAAATTTGGTATTTGTATCACAAAATTTGTGTCACTATATGCTGAATAATAAAACCTTCATCATTACAAAAATTGATCCTCTCAAATATATCTTTTCTAAAGTAATATTAATATCTCAACAACTAAACATGATTTGGGGGCACTTTTGGCCTAACATGATGATTAGGGAAAGGAATGTGTAATATATTATCTAAGAATGTCAGTAGTCACTTTTGATCATAATTATACACTTATTTAAATTTCATGTTTAAATTTGGTCTTTGCATCAAAGAAGTTGTGTCACTATATGTTGAATAATAAAACCTTCATCATTACAAAAATTGATCCTCTCAAATATATATTTTCTAAAGTAATATTAATAGGTCACATGGTTAAATGGATTATTATCATTAGAGAGTTTGACATTGAATAAACTAATTATAAGGCCATAAAAAGGAAAATACTTGCATATCAACTTGCCAAGGCACCTCTAGAAAATACCCACCCTTTAAATATTCATTTCCCATAAGAATCTATCTCCACTATGGAGGAATCACATTAATAGAATCTATGTTTTAATGGTCCCTTCACAATACATGGGTCCATATTAGGTATTAAATTAATTATTCCATATGGGTATCTCATTCCTAATGTATTTCAAATTGATTTTGCATGCACCAATAATATTATAGAATATAACACTTGTTTTAGGGTTACACATTACAGTGTATTGGTGGTTTATTTTACACATCACATAAAATATAGGATGAAATAAGAGAGGAAAGGCTAAAATGGTGAGTATTAAACCTCTTCCCTTATACCTCTCCTAAAAGGAAACAAGCTAGGTAGAAACTTCCCCAATATCTTTGTCTAGTAGGTCATGGCAAACTAGATGCCTTAGTTGGATAATGCAAGATTTTCCATACAAGGGGCCTATATAATATACACTCTAATATCCAAAAAAGGAAATAAGACTATGAATATTTAGCTCATTAATAATTCTCAATGAGTTCATTATTGAGTAACACTTGTCTTAAACACACTAGATTTAATAATGCTTTAAAGGAGATAAATGATAAACATGCAATCTAGATGAAACTTGTAGGCATTGATTATAGATTAGGCTAATGTATAATTAAATTACTAGGTTATTTTTATGTGACTAGGTTGTACCATTTCTAAGGAAAATACCATTCACATCCACCTCAAACTTAGGCTAACATGGGTGTGACTTATAGGCTATGGGTTACCTGTTGATTAGGCTAAAACTCTAGATTTTATATGGCTAGTTCCCCTGATTTGTTTACTTGATCTCTCTATAAGAATTAATAATTTTAGGATGAAAAGGGAAGAGGAATTTCATAAATTAAATCTACTCTAATGTGGTGATACACCAATATACTCACTTATCCACTCAAATTAGACTCAAATAACACTAATGGAATAAGAAAAATATTGAATCACTATCTCCAATGGTCTCTAAGCATAAATATTTCATGTAGAGGCTGATATTTGATGGATGAATCATGAGCTTAGTGAGAGAAAAGTCTAATTTTAGACTCTTATAGTCATATTACCACTCATAACTCAACCATTAAGCTTTTAACACACTACACAACCTGTATAAAACACTTGTTAGCATCTAGGTGAAGGCATTAAACCTATAAAAGGGAAATTAAACCAATTAGGCATATCAAACAATTAAATACACACTAGAATATAATCATAAGGATGCTAAATTAATCCATTAACTTTCCAAGAGGTGTCATAAATTACAAGGTCAGTCAAAGTTTCCTCATACCATCCTGAGGGATATAATACAAGGCCTAAAGCCTTCAAAATATAACATAAACGAGGAGAGAAGAAGGGGATAATGGAATGGAGGTGAGATAAAGGGGTCATGAATGACCAAGGTCCACTCCATCCTTTAGTTACAATAGTTACAAGCATCCCCTCTAGCTCCTTCCATATGTTGGTGCCTTCAATATCTCCTTTTGTCATAGGGATGGGGGTAGTGGAGGCTAAGACAACTTTAGTTATCCTTTTCAAAGGTTTAACATGCTCACAATAGTCCACCACCTCTCCCAATTATAGTTACATGGTGTACATGGGTGTGATTAGGCCTCTAAAGAGGCATTGAGAAACCTCTCTTTCAATGCACATTTGACTTGATGGTGAAATTATCTCCACTCTTTCACAATGTCTTTCAATAAGGAATATGTTTGCCTAAATGGATAGCTACCATGTTAAAATATATATTAATTTTTTTATAAGTCTCCACATATCAACTCTAACTCCCTTAGTTGACCAAGTAGTCCAAATAGGCCAATTAGGCCTAAATGCCTAAGTGTTGGTTTTTGGAAGCCATGAAAGACATGATGAAACATTATAGGAATATGAGAAAATGTGAATAATACCTATAGAAACACTTTATACCATGGCATAAGTCCTTTTGATCAAAGAACACTTGTAATTTTGTCATAGTAGTTGATCATGTCTCCTTGTTCTTGATTTTTATAGACTAGTTGTTTTGAGATGAGTTATAAAGATATTTTTAGGTGGATATTTTGACATGTCATAAATTTATAATGTGAATAAATTCCCAAACCATCCCCTCTAAGGATTAGAATCATTTTAAACTATCGTGTACCCTTCCTTCTGCTCATTTCCTTGGAAAAGTATAGTTTTATTAGCATTTTTTATAGATTACATACAACTAAAAACCATGAATAGGTTATCCTCTAAGTTATATTGACATTATATGTGTTTTTAAAGTTATTCTAGGGTGTTAGGATGTTAAAATACAAATATTTCTAAAACTAGGTTTGCCTAGGGTTTTAGAGAGGTTTATGAGTGCTTAGGAGTCTTAGTGATATTTAATAGTGTACAAAGATCCAAGTTAGGAAAAAATGAGATTAATCTATAGTGAATTTATTTCCTCATCTTCTGTGAATGTCCTAGGTTCCCATGCAAAGGGTTTGTAGAGATAAGAACATTGGAAGGTGACACTCAGGTTGTCTGTAGATCAATTTTGACTGGTTATCTTCTTAAGGTTCATTCATATAGATTATCCCATAAATACCAACTAATATTTCATGAATATTTTTTCCATATGGAGACTTAAAATTCCATAAGATATTTGGAATTGAGCCTCCTTGTGATGAAGTGGGTGAGCACTTGAAGGTGAGCTTCACATTGACTGTGTATAGGGTGAGGAGCTTGAGTAGGGTTTTAGAGACACTTTGAAAATTTTCACACTTATTTTTACCTCAAACCCCTTAAAAAGGGTCTTTAACATCCTCATACACCCATAATTATTCATTTAACTTATTTTAGGAGCTTGGAGGAATCTTGGGATGGAAGTAAGGTCTATAAGCAGGCCTATGTGACTGCCTACATTGGTCTAGTCTATAAGCAGGCCTATGTGACTGCCTACATTGGTCTATCACTAAGGCACTTAATTGTAACTATAAGTGTTAGAAACTTTAGAAGGATTTTTAAGACCTTATCCATAATTTTTCATTGAAACAAAATATTTTTTGTATCCTAAATTATCTGTATACCCTTTATGACATGGATTCATCCATCTAGCCCCAATACTCACTATCTTAGATAGGGCTAAGTTTGAGAGAAAGTAGTGGGTATACCCACTATTTTTTTGACCAAAATTGGAGAATGGGTGCTTTTAAACACTAAAAATGACATTTATTACCACATTTTAGGGCCTTAAATGAGCATTTTTCCCAAACTAGTTATAGACTACATACTGATTGTAATGTTGAGTGTTAAGAGTTTTAAGGTAACTAGGGGTGATTTGATGGACTAAAAATCATCAAAACATCTTAATCCCTAAATTTAATCCTTATTAATCACCTTATATGGCTCTATGACTTGATCTAAGAGTTTGCATATGTAACTAGGGTAGAGATAGTATCTTGAAGCCTTGAGATGACTTTGAGCCTTATAGGTTTCAACCAAGACTGATCCACTTTAATGTGGGTTGGTAGATTTAGCATCATTAGATCAGGTATCTCCACCATTTTTTCTTTCAACTTACCTTTCTTGATCTTACAAGTTAACTACAAACCTACATATGGTGCTATTTTAGGTGCTCATCTAAGTTGTGAAGGAGATAGGCTTGATGTGGTATTATGGACATTCTATAAGTCATCCTTATTTTAAAAGATTCATTATTAACTTATCCCATTCACTAACTATCTTGAGTGATGATACTCATTTCATAACTCCCAAGTGAGCCAAATAATCATGACAATAGATGTGCATTTAGTGTCAATTTGGATATGTATGATGTTCTAAGAGAAGGGATCTCTATTGAATGGACTTTACTATTTCTCTTGGCTGACCTTAGCATATTAAGTCTCTCTCTAATCTCCTTTTCTCTTGTTAGCATTCAATATCTGATTCAAAGTAGCTTACATTTTGATCAAAATAGTCAAACTTGACCTTGGATGTAAGTAGTCATGGAGCTGTTAACCTTGAGATGATATCCTGGTAAGGGTCTTTGAGTCTTAAATATGACTCTTTTCACTATGGACCACCTCATTCATCAATATAATTCTCCCAATACCTCTTAACTATCTCAAAAACCTTTATCACATAATTAACCCAATGCCAATCTCTCTCAAGAAGCATGGGTTATAGATGCTTGTTTTATTTTAGGCCTTTAAAAGAGTTAAGGTATCCCATATGGATACTCTAAGCCTCCTTGATCATCACTCATACCTTGACCTTCCCATAAGAAACCTCACATTCCTATGAAGCACAACTTTTACTCAACTTTCTTCCCATGCCATGGATAGCCAATTTAGGTGCTTATTGGAATGGTATTACTTCAAAAAATAAGTATAAATACAAAAATATATCACAATTATATAAAAATATAATAGAAAATATGAATAATAGATAAGACACTTTGAGTGGATAACCTCATCAATGCTTGCAATAAGACATGAATACTCTGATATGATGATAAACAACTATCCTTACCTCTTATATATAGTCTACCAAGGCCATGGACAACCCATAGGCTAACCTAATAAGCATATAAATGTATAGATAAATATAAAATGATAAGCAAAAGGGTTATGCAAGCCATAAGTTGGATACATATATCCATAAACACACCAACAATTAAGGGTGTAACATACTCTTCCCCTTCAAAACAACATTATCCTCAATGTTGAATTAATATTGATTATTGTTTCATGAATGATTCAACCTCCCAGATAGCATATTTAGAAGGTAGATTCTTTCATTTGATCAGATACTCTATAATAAGTCTAGACTATAGCTACTTAGTGCACATTTTAAGGACCACTTTAGGATCAAGTATATCCCTCCCTTGCTCATATAATTTTGGTAACTTAGTTTGAGTGGTAACTGTATGTCCAATGAATTTATTAAGGTAAGATACATGAAATACTAGATGAATGTGAGTGGATGGAGGAAATTCATCTTGTAGGCCACACTACCAATTATATACAATATCTAATAAGGTCCATAATATTTGGGAGACAACTTGTTATCATATTTCTATTATTTCAATGACATCTACTAATATGGTTGAAAGAAAAAAAATATCCAATCACTAATTTCAAAATTTCTCTCACTCTTGTGTTGATCTACCTATTACTTCATGCGATTCTGGGCCAAAGCTAAATTTTCATGAAAACTAGGAAGGACTTCCTATTGATGTTGAAGGTGTTCCTCCACTACACATACCTTTGGGTGGGCCTTAAAGGGTGAAGTAAAGGATGAAGGATGGTATCCATATAATTTTATAAAAGGAGATATTTTGGATGAACTATGCACTAAATTATTATATATTACCATTTAGCTAAGGGAATCCATTGAACCCATTTATCCTATTTATCTAACACAAAGCAAAGAAGGTACCCTTCCAAAAATTATTTACTACCTCAATTTGTCCATTATATTGAGGATTAAAGGATGATCTATGAGATAATTGGGTTCCTAAACATGCAAATAATTCTATCCAAAAATTACTATTGAATATGGGATCTCAATCACTGAAAATAATCTTAGGAGTATCATGCAATTTCTAAACTATATTAAGGAGGGGAGAAACTACTACACTAGCCACCAATGGTTGAGATAAATTATAAATGAGCATACTTTATGAGTCTACCCACAACAATAATGATAAAATTTCTACCTTAGATCATGGTAACCCAGTAATGAAATCCATAGATACCTCTTCTCATTATTGATTTGAGATGGAGAAGTGTTGTAAAAAACCTAGGGTTTTAATGGTCTCAAATTTATTTTGATAACAAACCATACATGTAGCCACATATTTTTGTACATCCCCCTTGATTACTTTCCAAAAAAAATCCTTCTTGACTCTATGATAGGTTTTCAAAAAACCTAAGTGACCACCAAGTGGAGATGCATTAAGTTATTAAAGGATTTTCTATTTGAGAAGAGAATTCTGACACATATATAATGTATCTTTGTACCATAATTCATTCCCATTCCATGTAAACTTTTAAATCCCATTTGAAACCTACTAAAAATTCTAAATTAATGCTTGGGTAGTATTGTCATTATCCTATTATGATCTTTCTCCCTTGAGCCAGTCTACCTTCCAAATGGTCATGGCACATAATAATGCCTCAAGTGGTTCATCTCACCTAGATAGTGCATCAACACCACATTTTATTTTAATTTATTTTAGACTATTTAAAAATAAAAACCTAACATTTTTGTCACCAATTTTTTTGTTATTCAAAGGACAACCACTAATCCAAAAAATATTTAAGGCTATCATGATCAATCTTTACCTAAAAGTGATGACCCAATAGATAAAGTCTCCATTATTTGACTACATATAAAATAACCATCATCTCTTTCTCATAGATGGGTTTGATCTAATTTTTCCCTTTAATTTATGAATTTTAAAGGCACCAATCCTACCCTCTTACATGAGTACTGCACCCATACTATATCTAGATGCATCACCTTTAACCATAAAAGTATTAAAAAAATATGGAGTAGCCAATACTAGGGTGGTGCACAGAGCCATTTTTAGCTAGTCAAATGCCTTGGTAGCTATATCATTCAACTAAAAGGAGTATTTATTCAACAAGGAAGTGAGTGGTGCTATAATACTACCATAGTGTTTGACAAACCTATGACAGTAACCAATTAGCCCTAAAAATCCCCTTAGTTGCTTAAGTGTCCTGAGAATCTAACACTCCTTGATGGCTTGGATTTTTTAGGATTATTTTTTACTCCCTCATGTGATACAATATGACCCAAATATTCCACTTCCTAAACTCCAAAATCACATTTAGATGGTTTAGCATACAACTGATGTTACTCAAGAATTGAGAGTACTTGTTTCACATCTTGTAAGTAGTCTTCCCTATTTTTGCTATAAATAAGGATGTCATAAAGAAAAAACAAGTATAAACTTTCTCAAAAATTGTCTAAAAACCATATTAATCAAAATATAAAATATGGATGGTGCATTGGTGATACCAAAAGGCATGACCAAAAATTCATAATCGCCTTCATGAGTACAAAAGGTTATTTTAGGAATATCCTCCTCATGGTTCCAAATATGATGATACCTAGAGTGAAGATATAATTTGGTAAAATAAATAGCACCATGTAATTCATATAACAAATCATCAATTATAGGAATATGAAACTTATATTTGATAGTGAACTTGTTGAGTTCTCTATAATTTGGACACATCCTCCAAGTTTTATCCTTCTTTCGCATCATGACTACTAGAGAAGAATATTTACTTTGGCTATGGCAAATGGTTTTTTCGCCCAAAAAATCTTGGTACCATTTTTTAAATTTAACTCTTTTGGACACAAAGATATCTATATGGTTTTATTTTGGGTGGCATACTTCAAGGAATGAGTTTGATGACATGATCATAGGTACGGCTAAGAGGAAGACCTTTTGGCATGGGTCTAAAACCAACCAAATTTTCATCCAATATTTTCTATAAATAAAGATGGATAGACTCCTTAGTTCATTGAACATCAATGGAAAACAATTATGCCAAAAATCCTTCATCATCTTTTTTCAACATCTTGGTCATCTGATGTGAACTAACCACTTGTGGAGATTTAAATCTTAATCCTTATAATTCCACTGGCTTGCCTTTAGAATAAAAATGCATGAATAGTTCTTGGAAATTCATATCAATAGTACCTAATGTAGTGACACATTAAACTCCAAAAAAAATTTCAATCTCTCTCATAGGAATAAAAAACATAGGAGAATCTAGAAAATAGTCTCCCACTACTAACTTAATACTGTGGCATTTTCTACAACAATTAACTATACCACCATTTGTAATCATGAATTGAAATTATGGGGCTGGGTAGATGAAATAATTAAAATGAGAAACCAACTTACTATTGATGAAATTGTGTGTACTAACTAAGTCAATCAACACCATGAACTTTTATTTCTTAATGAAACCTACCACCTTAAGATTTTGAGGAGTAGAAATACCTGCAATGGCATGGAAGGAGATAGTATGTAGAGAATCTATAGCTTCATCCTAATGTCCTTAAAAATCTTCATCGAATGACTCCTCATTTTATTCATCCTAATTTTCCCATTCAATGTAAAATAAATTATTTCCATCACATCGATGACCTTTTCTCCATTTGATTTCACAACTACAACATAACCCTTTGGCATGATTTTCCTCAATTTTTTGTAGTGTCAATCTAGTAGTTTGAGGTAGTGATGGAGTTGGGAAGGTGCATTCATAGATAGTAATGAAAGGATGACATTTGATAATTTATTTTTATTCTAATAAGTGTGCCCTTGTTATAGTTTCAGATAAAATTATGGGGTTAAACATATGATCCTCTAATTGAATACTATCTTTTAGTCCACCCAAAAAAAGGTCAGTCAAATTTACCTTAGTGATGTCCTCCACATATAAGGATATATTTTGAAATTCATGAATATAATCCTTGATTATTATTATTTATAATAGTTTGGTTGATTGGTTAAAGTAGTTTTCAAAAACATTATCCCGATAGTGAGACATCAATTCATTATATAATACTGACCATGCGACAAGAGCACCAATCTTCTTCTTTTGAGTACACAACAAATGATACCAAATGAATGGCTTAGGTTATAGATAAAAAAACACCAAGACCACCTTTTAAGAGCTAGGATTATGGTGTAGATAAAATATATTTTTAGTTTGAGTGATCCAAGTGAGTGGATCTTTGCCATCAGACATGCTTACATCCACTTTTGGTAACATTAGTTTCACCCTCATATTGGTAGTGCCAATATTGAGAGGAGGAGGACTAGATGGAAAAAGTTTAGTGTTGTTGAGTGGTAAATGAGATGAAATGGTATCCAATTATGTTGTGATATACTGTAAGTAATTATTCATGCCATTAATCTCCCCTTACATTGTTAATATTTGAGTTTGGAATTGTACATCCTTCTACATTAGGCCATGTAGAGTTGATTAAATTTGAGAAATCATATAAGATGTTTTAGACCCCATGCCATCCCCTAAAGGAGTTGTAGGGGTGTCTTTCCATTTTCCCCATCCATGAGTGCTAGGACTAGCCATATAAAGGATTGATGGTGAACCTTATTTTCCCCTATTGACCTAATTTTGACCATGATTTAAAAAAAAATATATCAGCCTCCAATAAAAAATATCAAATAATAGACCCAAACTAATTTTCTAAAAGATTTCCAAAAATGTAAATAAATTTTAAAAATCCTAAAAATTTAAAGATAAGGACTGAATTTATGAAAAACTCTAAATTGGTGATAACTTTTGAAACACAAATCAAAATAAGCTAAACTTTTAATGGAAGCTTACTTGAATGATTTTGTAACTCGAGTAAATCAATGCTTTGATACCACTTGAAATCATATTAATTCACCAAATAAACATAAATACATCAATATATCACAATGGTATATAAATATAGTAGAAAATATGAATAATAAATAAGCCACTTTGAGGGGGAAACCTCCCAAATGCTTTCATTAAGAAATGAATGCTCTGATATGATGATGAACAACTAACTCTACCTCCTATATATAGTCTAGAAAAGCCATGAAAAATACATAAGATGGCCTAATAAGTATATTAATACATAGATAAATGTTTAATTATTTCAAAAGGGTTGTACAAGTTGTAAGTCAGCTACACATATCCCTAGACACAACAATAGCTAGGGCATAACAACTGTAGGTGATAATTTGGCTTGGCATGGGATAATGAATTGATGGATATGGAGGTAATTTGGAAAATGTTCCATTATAAAAATATCATAATGCACTTAAAACCTCTCACTATTCATATTTTCCTTAGGAAAATCCTTGATTCCCTTCTAACAATCCAATTATCAAGAGTCTCTTAGCTCTCTCATTGTATAGATTGAGATAGTCCAAGTGTGCCACCTGAGGTGAATGATCTAAGACAACTTATGGTGTTCATATAACATTGGGTTATTATTTATAACTCACCAAAATTATTTTATTATCTCACCTATACTTGTACTTAAAGATAATTTCGTAGTCATTCATTATAATACTTCTTTGGTAATTGTTGTAGGTGGTGTTAGACCTCTATACATACACAAGAGAGGTATGGGGATGATTTCAAGATGTAAATATGGAATTAAAACTTATCATCAATTTTTGACAACCCAAACCTAACTTATAAAATCACCAATCACTCTTATGAGGTTGATTTAGAGAAAGAATACACATTACCATAAATTCTTTAGACTTACCTTAATTTTTGCTAGCCAAAGACACATTGAATGTTGTTTGGTATTCAAACTTTCTTTCCATAGTTGGGCTTTCCTTATGTTTATTTAAAATATTAACCTAATGGATTAAAATCACCTTGTTCCCATGTATCTCATATTAATTAGCTTATTAAACCACCTAACCACCTTGCATTTCAAGACAATAGTCATGATTGTTGTAGGTGGTCACTTGAATTGAGTTTCAACCCTTGTCTATCCATTTAGTCCACCAACTACTTACTTGAGAATTAGTATCATGTTTAGATCATGGAACTTATATAATTTAACACATTTCACCTAAGATGTGTTTTTTATCCCTAATTTAGGTGTCATAGCACAATGTCTTCTTTTCAGACCCTTGTCACATGAGATTGTTGTAAGTGAAGATCCCTCTCAAGGAGGCACTCATTGCCATATTAACCATTTGGATTTCCATGGAGGTATCCATTGGGTTCATATGTCATGAAGGTGTATATAAAATATCATAATATATATTATACCTTGAATGCATTCCTCATCTATCTCATCTTGCTCTTCACCATTGAATCCATGCCTTTCATCTAAGCTCTTGAGAGACTAGACTGAGTTCCTGATCAAGTGAGGAGTATTCTTGACTTTATCTCATAGAATTATCATATATAGAATTATTTTTTGTATATTTTAAGGTATATTTCATAAGTTGTCCATAATATATCTTCATTGAGGCACTCAATCCCTTCAACATAGTAAACGTCTATTCATGATGACTGATACAAGTGAAAATATAGATTAATTTCATGGAGAGCTTATTGAGGATAATTTGATTGATAATGACTTTATTGATTACTTTATGAGGTAAAGGAGACATGTAATATGTTAAGATACCAATCTATTACTTTAAACATCATCAAACATTTCCATTGTATGCACCAAAAGACCCTATAAATTGAGAAATGTAGCCCATGCTCTATAAATGAAAGAGAACTTGGAGTTTGCTTGATTTTGACACTCCCAAAGGTGTGATATAGGGGTTATGGTGATGGATATAGTATATGGGGTCCTTATTAATACAAAACCAACATCAAGTTACATAAAGACTCCAAAAATGGGCCAAAACTATTATAATCTTTAAACTCTACATAGATGGATAAGCTCATGAGAGTGACCAAATTATTAGCCATTGTTATATGTCACATGAGATGGATTTGAAAAAAAATTACATGGATAATATACTAAATTTATCCCCTTATTTTTACCAAAATATTATCTCTTTATCTCCTCTCTCATGTATGAAATGAATGAAAACCTAAAGTGTTGCACAAGCTTGCCAATGAGAGTGATGGGAGAATAAGATAGGTTTTTGCAATATTGGGGCTCTATAAATCCTATATTTTCACTTGGGGGGGTATATATACATCCATGAGATCATATAAAATATATTTACCTTAGATACACCTATATAAACTTGGTGACAACATCTAATTTTGGCTTAGAACTACCACATTCTCCTTGGAAATCAATGGAAGATGGATGCCAAATTCTCCTTGGAAATCAATGGAAGATGGATGCCAAGTGTTCCAGTATCTGGTAAATGCATGTAATGACCTATAATGGTTTTTTAAACACTTTATTTTGCATCCAATTTTCCATCTCATGCAAAAACTTCTTTTTGAATGTCATAAAAAGGAAATAAAACATATATAAGGTGAGATGCACATTATAAGTTTGACTCTTCCCCCATTTTTGGGAGTGGTATGAGATATAATAGGAGGGATATAAATTTAACATAACATTACATGACCAATATGACCCTTTTCACCACTTTAACCACTTTAAACCTTCTTAATCAATTTTCATAACTACCTAGAATAACACTAGGTTTCAAATGGAATTTACCTTAAATTTTCCAAATGAACATTAAATAATGATAATAATGGTAAAATTTACACTTTAAGGATATATAAAGGTGTTTAAGTACTATAAAACCTATGACAAGGTTAGGTTTTCAAATATATGGGTGACCATTTTGACCTAGGGGTCAAAATTGGTCAGCATTACTGCTGACTCCTAGGGGTGGCTAGCTTGTTGGTCAAGAGAACCTAGCCACTTGCATTGAAAAATTGACATGATCACTCAAACAAGTTAATATGAATTGAGGACCAATTTGATGGACTATATAATTGATTTGCACTTTATGACACCTCAAAGACTTGTAGCATCAATAAGACACACAAAACAACAACACCTAAACCTAAAAAACACACCAAACAAGACACAAAAGCAATAAAGGGGAAGAAACTACAAAATTGAGTAGACCACACTTATTGTAATCAAGAAAAACAACCCAAGAAAATATTATATACAACTAACCTCAATGGATCTTTTCCCTCCTAGATCAAAGGGGAAGTTTCTTGGGACTCTCCTCCCATAAGATAGGCAATAATGTGAATCAAGTAGCTCCATGAATAGGAAACTTTATGGAGTAGTATTATTATTGAAAAAATCACAAGTGATTCTCTCAAGTGCCATATCATCTAAAAAAAATGGCCTATGAACACATACTCTCTTGGTGTATCAAAGTTTACCTCTTACTGATCCTGATTGTTTGTGACCTCTTAAAGAAAGCTAGTGTACTTTGGGACTTCATAATGCTGGTTATCTCCTAGATCCATAAGATCAAGTGCCATTAGGCTTTAATATTGAATCATATAGTCAAGATCATATTTAAATTCCTCAAATACTACTGTAATTTAATCTTCAATCTTCCTTCTTGGATCAAACAACCCTTCTTTCAGTTGGAGACTCATAATCTTGACATCTTGAAGACCTAAAAATGGATGACTACCTATTTAAAATAGACCAAGTCCCTCTTATTCATGCTTTTCAAGATTCACATATTTATTATTATGGAAATGGATAACTACAACTAGAATAAGAGGTTGGTAACCCTATTTAAGGACCTCAAACAAATCATCTTCTAATGGAGAAACCTCTTGAGATGACATGCTTATGGATTTTACTTCCCCTTGCTTGGTGAAATCACATTCTTCAATCTAAACTAAGTCATGGAAGGACTCTAGAATAAGATAACCTGAGCCTATTATCTCAAACAAGTCTTGTAATTGATCTCCTTGACCATGCTCATGGAAACCTAAACAATATTTTGCCATTTATAATAGATCATTGGAATTTTTTATCATCCTCTTGACCATCTAAAAGTTATTTAAGGTTGTATTATTTCTTTACCACTATTTACAATTGGCTAATTATCTCATTCTCATAGACTTCAGGACTGTCATGAAGGGGGGAAACTACTATGTCATCAAAGAGATATCCTTATTTTTGATCAGCTAGTTTGCCTTCTTCTTAAACCATATATTACTCTTGTTACTCTTGAAACTTATCCTTCTTGGCATCCTTGAATACTGACTTGTACCTCTCTTCACCAAGAGGTGTCCTAATGGTAATTTCTTCCTTCCTCTCACTTGAATCACCTTCTTCATCAGCTAATTGTATAGCTTGGCTTTCTTCACTTGCAACTGTAACTTTTTCTCTCTCCAAGATATGCATCCAAAAACCAAGATTCATAGCCCAAGAAGGCTTCCAAGGTGGAATAGTCTTGAGATCATGAGGAAGAGTAGATGGATTTTTGGACTTGAATAAGTTCAATTTTTTTATTTTGATTCCAACTAGGAAACCTCCTTGGATGAACTTGAGGAAGTTCAATGATTTTATGGAAATGAAGAACACAAAAAGGTTCTTGAGGAGGGATGGAAGGGACTTGAAAAATTTCAAATTATTTCTTGACTTCAACTTCCACACTTAATCTTGTCTCACCTTTCTTACCCCATGATTTGACCACTTGATTATAACTAGGAATCTCAAAATATTTC
Source organism: Torreya grandis (assembly GCA_037957365.1). Classification (NCBI taxonomy): domain Eukaryota; kingdom Viridiplantae; phylum Streptophyta; class Pinopsida; order Cupressales; family Taxaceae; genus Torreya; species Torreya grandis. Next base: position 2,717,613 of record JARHVA010002229.1, read on the forward strand.
TTTGGGTCTTTTTGAAGAAAGGAGCAAGATTTTATGGCAAGGTGGACTGATTAACTTTCCTCCATGTAACAACCAAACTCTCTAAATCTGATCTACTTTGATTCTCAATAATAGGTTGATTTATGACCACCCTTTCTTTTTACTATATTTTCTCTTAGATGGATTTCCAAGAAGGTAAAGTTTGAGGGGTATAATATGCAGGACTTGGAACACCTTGAGGCTTACTTGAAGAGGTATATTAGAGAGGAATAAGTGGAATATATGAGGGATGAGGTGTTTCATATGAAGACATGTGGGGCTGATGGGTTTGAACATGATGTCTTTCATGAGTTCTTAGCTTATCCTCAACACTTTGAATAAGACCACTCGCATCAAATATCTCACTTGAGAGGCTTTTCTAATTCACTCTCTCAATGGGTGTCCATTTTGTCTTCACTTGCTACAATTATTCTCTCACATAATGGATGGTATGACTAGGAAAATTTTGACCATAACTTATCTATGTGTTAATTTCAATTAGGTAATTTTGACATCCTAAGAGAGTTTTCTTGAGGTTTTAAATGGACTGATTTGAGAAATGACTAGGTTGACTAGGAATTGTATGGATTTGAGAAGGTTGACTATAGGACTTGTTGGTTCCTAGTTATACACCTCTTTGATCTAGCCTTGTGCATTAGAAGCAAATGAAAAACATAAATGAAGAACCTATTAAAATGTCATTGTAGACAGGGAAGGATTTAACATCAAGAATTATCCAAACTTGAGAAAATGACTAGGTGGCACCCACAAAGGGTATGGTTATTTCCTTGTTACATCTAGCTCTACTTGAACCAAGGTGAGAGGACCTATGGGGTAACTTTCTCATATGGAGAGATTCTACAGTTTACCCTCCATGGGAATTATTAATGCAAAGACACACAAATTTGACCAAAACATAACCAAGCTTGCTCAATCCACTTGAGAAGGGTTGTCACATGGAATGAGCAAATGTCCTGAACCAAAAAACAAGCTACTAAAGATAGATAAATATGTGACTGCAACCTTCACTTTGAAAATAACTTTGGACATCAATGAATAAGTGGGAGATTACAACATTGAAGTTTAAAGCACATA